>JBBPBX010053493.1:0-11027 GCA_038048925.1 Garcialebias charrua | reverse complement strand
ACTCAGCGTTCACACTGTAACACAAAACAATGTTCTCTGGAGTTCATCATCTCTGAAACTGTAATCACTTGTCTGCACCGCCGTTATCATCTCCTGGCTCGTTTAGTCATTATATTTTTAGGACAAGTTTGGTCCGGTCTGAGTTTTAAGCAAAGGGAGGTTCGACTCTAAAGTTGAACTCTCAACTGGATGGAAACAAATCAATTTCACACACCATGAAATAAAGTAACGGAGCTGAAACCACAGGGGGAATTCAGCTCGCCGTAAACTTCTCTGTTCTGCTGAAACAGGAAAGAGGAAGTGATTTTCACATAATAACTTCATATTCACCAGTTCAGGTCATCCGTTATCCTGCTTTCCTTTGAAAAACAAGACAAATCTGTGTCTTCAGGCGTTAAAAAGGATAATTTTATTTAATCTGACTGACGGATTAATGGAATATCCCAGAACGGTAACATACTGAGACTTTTGCATCTTTAAAGAGACTATTCTCTCTAATACTCTGTGATTGATGCCTTAAATTTACTTCAGTTACATACGAGGAATATATTAAGGATTTATAAACGTTACCGCGTTTAGAGAGAGATAGAAGGAAACATGAAATGTACAAAATAAAAATGTAAAAATCATAAAAATGTGAAGTCTAAAATCTAAAAATTAGTAAAACAGACACTGAAAAGGAGGAAACTATGAAAAAAATTAAATAGATGTGAGTTAAAAGTTTTTTTTTAATAAAAATAAGTACATAAGTAATTAGACTGAGTGAAATGAACAGAAATAAATTATATTCAATTATTATAAATCAGTTTAGACTTGAGCTTTAAAATTAATATAAGACACTCCCATTCAAGCTGACCATGTTCAATCTTTTTCTAATTGAACTACCATGACCTTTGACCTTTGACCTACTGAGAGACCTGTAGAGTCTGAGATGGAGCTCATTGCGCGGTCTGACTTTCAGGGTGAATCTCCTATGTCAGCTATCTGAAATGTTGGCGATGGACTCCACATAGTTTGGAAATTACCTTTGACCCTTACCAGAGTCACGAGCAACTTCTCAAAATAGTCATATTTACATTTTTAGCTTTATTGAAATGGGCATTTTAAATCGTAGTCAATTTAGCGTTTAATGTTTTGGTTGAATGAAAAGAAAATTGTAAAGTGTAAGATCGCTTTACTAAATTCAGCTTTTAGCTACCTTTGGTAGGTATTAGCTGCAGTTTTTTAGTTTAGCTTCTAGCTTTTACTATACTTTTTTGTTTTGTTTTTGGGTTCTGAATGATCGTGTCTTCATCAATGTTTCTCATGGTTCAATTATGGGTGCAAAATGTCACACTGTTAACTCCTGTAACTACACATCAGTGACAAAGAAGTCAAGTAAATGTCTGATATTAATGTTGTTATTGATCTCAGGGATTCAGCCCAACCCAGGGCCCTCCATTAACTACAGTACTCCCAGTGAGTTTTAAAATAATTCAGGTCTCCATTTCCTGCATGTAAACGCTCGTAGCCTCCTAAAAAAACTTGATGAATTGAAAATCCTAATCAGTTCTTCTGGGGCAGATGTGATCGTTATCTCTGAAACTTGGCTCAACAAATCTGTTTTGAAAAATGACCTGGCAATCAATGAATTTAAGATCTATCGTTGTGATCGTATTAAAAGGGGAGGTGGAGTCGCTATTTACATCAGAGACTCTTTGGCTGCCAGGATTGCGTCTAAAAAAACAATCGCAAACCAGTTTGAGGCTTTAGCTGTGAACATCAGTTTGAAGGGAGGTCAGATCATAACTGTTGTAGGTTGTTATCGTCCCCCCTCCGCAACACCTGAAGCTCTGTCCTCCCTGACTGAATTCATAGGAAATTTAAAACACAATGAGATTGTTATGGTAGGAGATTTCAACATTGATTGGAATAAGTCGACCCCCCTCTGTGATAAATTCAAGGAATGTTGCCTATCTCTCAATCTAACACAACTTATCGATTCTCCCACCAGACCAAACAAAAAATGTCCCGAAAAATCTTCCACCTTAGATCTGTTTTTCACAAATGCACCTCATAAATTTCCTGGAACAGGTGTATTTGCTAACATTTTGAGTGATCATTCCGTAATAGCAGCTCTTAGATCTACTAAACTTCCACCTGCTGAGCCCAGAATAATTCAAAAAAGGGATTTGAAACGTTTCTGTGAACAGTCATTCCTCTGGGATCTATCCCACTTTGATTGGCAACGTATTCTACTAATCAACGACGTGAACACCGCTTGGAACTATTTTCATAATAGTTTCATTTTCTTTGTAAACAAACATGCTCCTTTCCGGCAGTTCAGGATAAAGGGCCGTGACAGCCCCTGGTTTACTCCTGAACTAGCTGACCTCCTGCACAGGAGAGATCATCTTTGGGCCGCAGCAAGAAAATCACACTCAGACACTGATTGGTTGAAATTTCGGCAGCTGAGGAATAAATGCACAACTGCCATCAAAGCCGCAAAACGTAATTACTTCTTATCTCAGACCTCCAAAAATCTAAACGACCCAAAAAAATTCTGGAAAACCATCAAATCTCTCTCAGGCACCCCCCAATCATCTGACCTCCCATCACAACTTCTTGTTGATTCTGTTCCTGTGTCAAATAAGCACGAGATCCTGAACTGTTTCAACAAACATTTTGTTGCTTCTAGTTCATTATTTGACACAGTTACAAATGGAAAATCAGCCACTTCATCTAATACATAGTTCCCATGTGACGTCACATCCGTCTAACTTCCGGGTGGACCCTCATTTTGAAAGTCAGAACAGGGGACAGCGCGGTCTAATGGATGTTCATTTTTCACGTTTTTTTTGTGTGTTAATTTCTAATTAATTGCAATGGTTACTTCGTGTTGTGTCAGTGGGTGTTCCAGTCGGGTAGACGTTTGGGCAACGCGCAGGTTTCCCTTAATCAAAAAAAAAGTAAACGTGAAGGATTTATCTCATCGGAGAAGCTCACAGCAGCTCCTCTCTCTGAGCCTGCTCTGAAGGATCTGCTCAGAAGACGTCGTCCTTTTGGCCGGTAAACAAAATATTCTACATAAATCATTTTGTGAAACTATGTCAGAACAATGTTAGAGTACAACTGTCTGTGTGTTAGAGCTGTTTTTTTTTTTTTCATTATTTAGCAAACCGTCTTGCATGCTGTTAGCTTAGCATCTCGCTAACGCGGCCTCCTCACGGTCCACCGGGACCGGCGGGGAGACCGTCCCAGTTGGAGAAGGAGGACGGGAGCCAAGTCGTGCGGGCGACGCGTCGGTCCCATGGGACGTGCCCCCGCGGCCGCGATGGATCCACGCCGTCCGACCTGAGCTGGAGGGACCCTCCGCTCCAGTGCTAACAACATGCTAACTTCCAACACGGTAAGACTCAAAAGTGCTGGTTCTGGTCTGTGTTCAGCTTGGACTGTTTGTTGGCTGTGTGTTATTTTAGTTAAACCTTTTTTTAGCTGGTTAGATCTGATTGAGACAGTTTACACATCTTTTTTGGATTTAAAGCTGTGAAGCTCTGCGCTGTGAAGCCGGTGTGCGCTCGCTCCTTGTAATAATTAAATAATTAATGATATCGGAGTAACTACTTTGTGACAAGTTGTCTGATTCGTCTGCCATGATTTCTTTCTCAAACTCATTTAACTCCGACCACTGCCATTTTGCTATTGTTCCTTGGTGAAGCTGTGGTAGCTCGTGTTTTTGTCCGTATAATTTGCTCTGCTTGTCCGCCATCTTTGCCTTCTCTGCCTTCAGATGTGGTGCGAAAACCGGTTTGCGCAATACTGGGGGCGTGTCTGGGAACTATGTATAACCCAAACTTTTACAAATCAAATCCCTCCTACAAGTAAATCCTCAGTTAATCACACCTTCTCTTTTTCTCCGTTCTCAGTCCGTGAGGTAAATAAACTGTTAAAAGATCTTGATCCTAAAAAATCTGCAGGTCAAGATGAACTTCCTCCTTATTTCTTAAGGCTGGCTGCTCATATCATCACAGTCCCTGTGACTCACATCTTTAATCTGTCCATAAGCCAAAACACCATTCCGGATGCTTGGAAAACAGCCTTTGTTCTTCCTTTGCTGAAGGGAGGTGATCCCACCTCATTGAACAATTATCGACCGATCTCTAAACTCTGCATTTTAGCCAAGGTTCTAGAAAAACTGATAAACTCCCAGATCAAAAATTATCTGGACTCATTTAACATCTTACTTCTCCATCAATCTGGTTTCAGGAAAAAAACACAGCACAACAACTGCTTCTCTGAAGGTTCTTAATAATAATAATAATAATGTCTATTCCTGTCATCTGCGTATGTTCCCATACACAGACGAAATTCGTCTCTGCATTTAACCCAACCACCTACCAGGTGGTGCAGTGAGCAGCCCGAAAGCGCCCGGGGAGCTGGAGAAATAGGTGTGCACTCATAGACACCCCAAGCTGGGTAGTGGCCGGGGCGCGAACCCGCGACCTTCGGATCCGTAGTCAAAAGCCCTGCCACTAGACCAATGATATTGTTGAAGCATTGGATGCTAAGGATTATTGTGCTGGACTTTTCTTAGACCTATCTAAAGCTTTTGACACTGTGGATCATAACATCCTGTGTCATAAGCTCTCAGAAATCGGTTTCTCTGATCACACCATCGGTTGGTTTTCTAATTATCTTTCCAATCGGAGGCAATGTGTTCAACATAACGGTACTTTTTCCAGCTATTTAACAGTTAAAAATGGTGTACCACAAGGCTCAGTTTTAGGACCAACCCTCTTTACAATCTACATAGCTAATGTAGGTCAGAGCATCCCTGATGCATCCTTACATTTCTATGCTGATGACACAGTTGTTTATTGCCGAGCTAAAACAGTAGCTATTAGCTGAAGCTCTCGGCCCTGACCTCTCTGGATGGTTTTCAGAATCTGTTGGAATCCTGGCAAAAACCAATGCTGATATGTTCCTGTCTTTGATTTATTTATTTTTTTGTACATCTACCTTATAATGTTTTTGCTACTTTTTGCTACTTTTTCTTTTCTTTTGTTTATTGTTTAATGTATTTGTATCATTGATGTTGATCATTCTTTAGTTTGTAGCAGGTCGCTTTCGTAAATGAGCCCTCGAGGCTCAATAAGATTTACCTGACTAAATAAAGGTTGAATGAATGAATACTAATTTTAGATTTGGCTACTTAAGTTTGTTTGTTTATTTAGCAAATTGGATCTTCTAGCTGTTTGCTGGTTTTAGCTTTTAATTACTGCTTCCTTTTTCTTTTTTTTTTTGCTACGGTTTTGCTCGTTGTAGTTATTAGCTACCGTTCTTGCAGTTTCATCTCTTGCTTTTCCTAATATTAGCTTCTAGCCACTGTGCTAATTTTAGATTTGGCTACTGTATTTTAGCTAATTTTTTCCTTTAAGCTATTGTTTAGCTGGTTTTAGATTTTAACTACCGGTACTGGTTTTCTGGCTTTTAACGGTTGGCTATTGTTTTGCTAAATTTAGCTTTTAGCTACTTTTTATTAGGTTTTTTAATTTAGCTCTTGGTTTCATTATTTAAAGCTTCTAGCTACAGTACAAATTTTCGATCTGGCTGCTGCTTGATTGTAAATTTTATATTTTAGTTATTGTTCTACTGGTTTTTGCTTTTAACTACTGGCTTCTGCCTTTAGCTGTTAGCTATTGTTTGACTAATATTAGCTTTTAGCTACTGTTCTGCTGGTTTTAAGTATTAGCTGCTGGTTTTTTTTTTTCTTCTAATTTTAGCTTTTGTTTTTCTAGTTTTACCTTCAAGTCACTGCTGTTCTAAATTAAGGTTTGCCTACTGATCTTTTATTAACATTTGATTATTTTGCTGTTTTAAGGTTTTGCCTACTGTTTGGCTTTAGCTGTTAGATAAAGTTTTGCAAATTACAGCTACGGTTATTATATTTGTAGCATTTAGCTATGGTTTTGCTATAAATATTTTTTGTTGTTGTGTTCTGATGTGGAGAACCCTGGAACAGGAGGCCTTGTTGCTGTCAGGACTTATTTTCAATTAAACTAACGTTTGTGGTAAACTCCACTCAGCTTCAGAGCAGATTTTTATTACAGACCATTTACTGGGATAACTTCGCTCATTGAAGCTGAATGTTCGGCTGTAATTACTTCTCGCAGCCGACTGAGTTAACTGCTGAGTCGTTTGTGTGAACACGGTTAGAAACAACATTCAAGTTCTGTTAGGGCCTACCTGTTTGAGTCTGAACTCGTTGATCTGAGCCAGAGACGCTTCCAGCAGCTTCCTCTTGTTGGACTTGGCGGCGCCAGGCACGGTGTGCTTCGGCGGCTTCGGCGAGGTTTTCTGGGCGCTCGTTAACGACGAGGTCAAGCCGAAAGGTTTCGGGGAGGTAGACGCCGTGAGGGTGGAGCGAGGCGGAGAGGGGACGGAGAGGGGCTTCGGCGAGGAGCAGAGGGAGAGGGGCAGGTGCTGCGGCGAGGAGGAGGGCAGCAGTTTGGGGGGTTTGGGAGAAGCGGTGCTGGAGAACCCTCTCGGGGAAGTGGTGAGGGCGATGGGGGAGGACGATGGGGAAGACTCCCTGCGTGGCTGGGTGAGGAGCGCCAGGGGCTTGGGGTTGGCAGCCAGGCCGGTGGACTGAATGACGCTGAAGTGCTGCTGCGGCGCCTCGGTCCAGGACCTGGAGCTCTGCAGCGGGGAGGTCCTGGTCAAGACGGGCGGGGAAACGGAACAGGGAAGGGGCACGAGGGTTGGGGGGTTGGAGGACACCTTCTTGGCTTGGGGGTCTCTTCTGTCCAGGATTTCCCTGGAGAAGAAGGGTCTGTCAGTCTTTCCTGTTCCAGAGCCAGAACTCAGAACCTACAAGAGAAATGAAATCCAGAATCGTCTGAATGACCAGTTCACTCTGTATGTTGATATGTTGATACATTTACAAACATGTTGTTTTCCTGTTCTCACGTTTCCATTTGTTTCTTCAACCTACTTCTGTAAACGTTGTGCTATTTTAGAACAGGATAGTCTTTACTGTCACTGCTCAGTTCATTCAGTTTATTCACTCGTACTCATTTTCTCACACAGACTCATATTCGTGCTGCTGTTGTTCAGCGTATTGTTTTGCACTATTAGTGTATTTCTTAGTCTATATCGTAGGTCCTTAGTACTGTTTCTTTTTACAAATTACTGTATATTTTTGTTATTGTTGGATGTAACTGGGACCCTGTGTGGACAATTTCGTTCCACCTCATGTAGCACATGCGATGCGAATGACAAGAACCTTGAACTTCAACAGCCTGAACTATGAAACTGAAGGCGCCTCAAATGACTATTAAAAATATTAAAAATTAAATAAGAAATCCCGAGACAACAACATATATACAAACAACAATTTGGACCTATACACTAAAGAAACATCAGTTCTGAAAACAGAGTTGTACTGGACAGAAGAATACCAGTGAGCTAGTGAAAGCAGACTCAATGTACTGCATGTATCGATGATTGTAAGTGACCAAACATGTTGCACTAGAGGAATGATGCACTTAGGGAGTTTAATGGCTGTTTAGATGGCCCATGGGAAGAAGCTGTTTTTGAATCTGTTTTTGAGGCTTTTAATGCTCCTGTACCTTCTTCTGGAGGGCAACAGGCCGAGTACCGTATTTTCCGGAATATAGGTTGCGACTTTTTATCATTTTTGCATGCCCTGCGACCTATATTCAGGTGCGACCTATTTATGGCTTTTTATAAAATACATGTAAGCTGATTTGTAATAATTTATTAACAAAAATTAAACTGAGACACACTCTTACAATAATGTCAGCTAACAAATATATTTTTTTAGGTGTTTATCCTGCTAAAATTAAACAATTACGTTCATTTATTAAAGGGGACCACACATGCAAAATTCACTTTTTAATGTTTTTTTTTACTCAACTTTGGGTATGTACTTCATAAAAAAACAGTCCTAAGGCCAAAGAAATGCACCCAGTGGTTTATTTACTCTAAGTAGATTTATTTGTCTGTGATAGAAACGGTTCGTTTCTCACTTCCTGCGGTTTGTGATGTCACAAACCGCAGCCAACCGCAGCCACAACCCACCAACATGAGTCCAGCCCCTCACCTAGCAACCCCTGGTTAGGCTCAACCAGAGCCATATATATAGAGAGTTCTGACACTCTTTGATGTCGCCGACAGGCGGTCAATCGTTCCAAACAACGGCTATGGAAACCTTGTGGAGCTGCGCCCTCTGGCGGCGACGGAGCGCTACTGCAGGCAGAGTCAGACTGTAAAACAGCCATGGAACAAATCGCCCCCTCCATGACCCACGTGACTTCCGCATTCCATTCTTACAACGGAACTCTATGGAAGTGTCGCAACTCTCACTTTATATGGCTCTGGGCTCAACCCACTTCTGTATTAAACACATGACTGTTGTTTTTCATGATTTCATCTCATCTTTTGTTTATATGTTCTTAATTTCATGTGTACAGCACTTTGTTGCAGCTGTGTTTTTTTAAATGGCTTTATAAATAAAGTATAATTGTTATTTTTATGTTTTAGTTCAATTTTTAGTGTATTTGCGATCGCTCCCAACGCGCAGCCGGCAGAAATAAAACGAGCAGACCCCCGGCGTAGGGACCGGCGGCAACGGGACCCTCTTCTGGCGGATGGAGCGGAGCTTCAACTGTACAGCCTCGCAGCAGCCTCGCAGCAGCCTCGCAGCAGCGAGGACCTTCTCCATACGGATTAATTTACGGGAGACACTTGGTGAACTTTGTGTTGTCTTGACTGGAACAGCGATAACTCCCAAAATCGCCGCGTGCAACGAGCGGAGCTGGCGAACACCGGAAGAGGAACAAGCTAACATTAGCATCGGATTCGGGTGGTCTAATGCTAAAAGGAGCAGCAAATTGTGGCGCGCTCAGACGGGTTTCGGTAAGTTATCTTAAGCTAGCACTAACAGTAAGTCAAATGAGTAATAAAAAAGAGCTAATTTTAAAACAACAACACATTACAGATACTGGCTGTTACAGAGGGCGTAAACAGATCTTTGAAGGGCGTGGACTTCAGAACTCAGTATCAGAAACCGGTCGTTCAAAACGAAAGTTAAAAATGGCAGAATTAAAAAGGGTATAATAGCCTATATGCCACGGGTAGTGGTGACGTACTTCCGTTAAAATATGATCCATGCGCTTCACTTCCGGCTCTCATCTACTACTGTTGTTGTTAGCAGTAGCTTCTAGAACTAGACCATGTAAAAGACACAAAAGGTAAATTATCTGCGAGCTACTGGTACAACAAGAGAGAATTGTTGTGTGCCGTTGTGTCCAGTGAATAGCAGGTACAATAGAGCGCTTAGTTTTTAATATTTTAATGCCACAGTTCGTGGCTAACCGAGTTAGCCTTAAAGCTAACACTCGGTTGTAGCTGGCGTTTTAAACCTCAGAATATTCAAGAGCCAGCATCAAACAGTGGTTAAAAAGGAGCTGTACCTGCATTGTTCCAGTGGAATAGATCCCTTCCACTTCCATGACCGGGGCTTTGGGAGAAGCAGTAGAGAGGACAGCGAGGAGGAGGAGAACACAACAACAGCTGCTGCAGCTCAGTAAGAAACACCGCAGTGAAGAAACACGATTATCACTCGACTCCACACCCTGCACTTGTAGATTTAATGTTGGAGTCATGATGAGTGATTTAATAAAAGTTTGTAACTACATACTTTTAAAATAATATTCAGATTTTAACATGTGTTTTCTAATCTGTAAATATGTTTGTAAACTCTTAGTAACTTCAGAGCTGTTACACCTCTGAAATATTCTCTGCTGTTTCCTTTAATATGAAACCAGAACTGTTTCACTCCAATTAAACATTTAATTTCCTGAGATGTAATTTATTTATTTTAAAGCATAACTCTCATAAAGAGTTCTCCGTTTGGTTTTTTACTTGTAGGTAAATATGAACACTTGTTTTTTTTTTTCAGGTTTGCATCATCTGACCTCCTGATGTGTTTCTGGCCCATGACTGCTCTGCTCTGCCATTCATGGTCGGTGTTCACCAAGAACTGAGAGGAACTCCCCATCAAGTTCAACTTGTGTTTATTTGTCTTATACAGGTTAACACAGAGTTAACAGTACAATGAAGTGCTCAGGATGAGAAGAGCAGATTTGACTTGCTAAAAATCAAAGAACAAACTACTGTATGTATACTAAAAGCATGCACAGTGAAAAAGTAATTATAATATTCACAAAGTCCTGAAGAGAGACGGATATAACGATGCAGCAGGATGAATTTGAATTAACTACTGCAAGTATTTCAAGCTAGTAATATAAGCTAACATGCACATAGTTTTAAATATATATATATAAATATATACACATACAGTATATATAATATATTATTATATATATGTGTATATATTTATATATACAGTATATATATATATTTAAAACTTTATGTGCATATATATGTATGCACATAATCAACATTACACAGGTTGTGTGACAGGTTACTGTATTGCACAAGTACTGTAGTGACATTGAGATTTAATTATTAGTTATTACCAGTTGTTCAGTGTTATTTATTGATTATTTATCCACTCCACACCCTGCAGCCCGTTGAGTTCTTCCTGTTCTTAAATGACCTTGACCTTGGATCAAAGCAACGGGACCTTGCTGACCCATACGGTGTCCATCAGTCCACGGTCAGACGGATTTTCACAGCAACTTTTTATTGACAGTACTCGGCTCTACCTGAAGAGCAGATACATAAAAATCTACCTGCAGACTTCAAGGACTACCCTGACACTACAGTCACACTACTTACTACTTGTAAGAAAATAAAATGTTCAAAACATTCTGACTTTTGTCTTCATTGATGTATTATCACCCAAAAAAAATGTGTACTGTATTTTGGTTTAAGACAGGCTTAGTCGTTTTAGCCATTTTATTAAAAAGAAATTTGATAATGTTACATTACTGTACAAAACGTATGAGTCAAGCTAAATGAGGCACAATATTTAAACACTGTTTAAATTATATTATTAT
>JBBPBX010053492.1:0-14504 GCA_038048925.1 Garcialebias charrua | reverse complement strand
TATATATATATATATATTATATATATATATATATATATATATATATATATATATATATATATATATATATATATATATGTTTGTTTGTTTTGCTTTGGTTCAGATGATGAGCAGAAAATGACTGAATAGTAAGTTTTCACAACTTACAACTTTAATATGCCAGTTGTCACAAACTACAAACAACCCTGAACTGGTTAAATACAAAACCACATGTTAGGGTTTGAAACTAGAATATGATGCTTCCATCACAAAATAAAATCACTGAATAGCTATTGTTGCCTGGACTTCAACACAAACTTCCCTGCAACACGCTTGCAGCAACTTCATTTTTTCTCTTCCCTTGTTTCTTCACCTGGTTTGGGGGGCCCCAGCTCCATTTCTTCTACAGCCGCCCCTGCTTTCTCCTACACCAGCTCCTTTGCCTCCGTTCCTGCACTTTTTATTTCTCCATTCACCTCCACCTCCACTTTCTCTTCCTTATCACCAGCGGTGGGTGGGGGACCGGCTGCGCGCACCCCCCCTCCCCCGCCGGCAGCGGGAGGGGACCGGCCGCGCTGAAGCGAATAAAAGATAAAATCATCCAGTTTTACATAAAACCTAACAAGAACAGTTTTCTCCTTTGTGAGACAACGTGTTTGAGACTATCCGTTCACAAAAAAAACTTAGGGGGCGGGTCCGGAGGCTCTGGGGGGCCCTAAAATTCCGAGGCCCCGGGCTCAAGCCCCTGAAAGCCCCTGCATAAATCCGGCCCTGAGTATTATACTTGGAAATCCTGCCGTCTCTTTCTCTCAGGCTGCCCCCCTCCTCCCTCCTCCTTCCCCCCTCCTCCACACAAACACTCGGCTACGCTCCCCCTCCCTTCCTGCTTCTGCAGTGTGGGCGGGCCCTAAAGATACGGTCCTTAGCGGCTAACAAGATGGCTAACACGTTAGCCGTCTTCTTCCACAGCTGAGACTGACCGTGTGTTTAGCGATATGAAACTGCTGATTTGTTAATGTCTCCACCTCTCTGCTCCTCTCATGAAGCTCAGCACGGCTACATAAGCTCGGACCCGGGGTTTGTTTTAAGGAAGCAGACTAAAAACACTGTGTTGCTGTTTCACGGTTCTGAATGGAGGCTCACTTTACTGCAGTTCACAAACACGCTGACTAACGTGAAGACATCTTTCTATCTTATCAAGACACTCAAAGCTCTTTACAACACAATCTGTGTCCTCATTTACCCATAATAATAATAATAATAATAATAATAATAATAATAATAATGAATTTAATTTATAACGCACTTTTCATTAATGAAAATCTCAAAGTGCCATTCATACAGCACTCTACTAGACCTGTACAAGGATTAATCAGTACTTTATCACATTCATACACTGATGGGACACACATCAGAGGCAATGAGGGGTTCAGTGTCTTGCTCAGGAACACTTCAGCATGTGGCTGGTGGAATCAAACCCCCAGCTCTCCCATCGGAGGAGACTGCTCTAGTCTCTCAGCCACAGCTGCCCTCAGCTGAAGAGGATTATTATTTAATATGTGTAAATAAATGGTTTAAAAAAAAGTATTATTATTAGACATTGATTTTGTAGAGTTACAGCACTTAATAAATGTGCCTGTGTGACAACTGGGACAAAGCTTTGACTAAGAAATATATTTTTGTTATTATTTTATGGAAAGAAAAATATATTGAGATATATATTGTATATTGTGATTTATCATAAAAATATTGTGATATTAATTTTGGTCTATATCGCCCAGCCCTATGTCAGTCTCACGGACAGAAACTAGAAGTTGCTTCCACAAGAGAGGAGCCTGAGAACTGAAACATCTGCCTCCCATTCTGCTTTTAGTAACTCTAGGAACCAAAAACCTGCAGCCTGAGAACAGAGTGCTATTCACAGAATTTTAGGCTTTTGACGCAAAGATGTTTTCTTAATGTGATGTATTTTTAAATGTTTTGTTGTGATGCAATGAGAGTTTTCATTTTCTGTAATCAATAACTAAAAATAAAAGCGTGCTTTTGACACTCTGACTTTGTTTTTCTCAGCACCCCCACCTCCAAAGAGAGCCCCCACGACAGCCTTGTCGATGCGTTCCAAGTCTATGACCTCGGAGCTGGAAGACCTGGGTAAGATTGTGTTGGTTTGCTTTGTTGCATCTTCAGAGGGTCAGAGTCTCACTCCTTCTCGTTTGGTTTTGTTCCCCCTCCCTGTTTGGTTCATTTCAAAGTGGATCAAGGTAAGCAGTTAATGCTGCACAACCTTTCTGCCTGACTGCTGCATTCTTCAGTAGCTGAGTGAAACTAGTGCTCATAATTTTGCTGAAATTTAATTAAAACATTTTTAAGCTGCTTTTTTCCTTCGTGCATGAAGGCTTCTTGAATTCATATTGCTGCGGTTAGTGTTTACAGTAGTGTTACTTGTGTTCAGTTTTTTTTCTTTCTTCCTGAACGTGTGCTACCACTTTGCAACAATGCTGCCATCTCATAATAATACTTTCTAACACATTCAGAAGTCAAATTGAAAGGAACATTTCTAGATGCTAAGTGGGGGAAATGAGTGAAGGAAAGTAGAGACAAATGAAGTCAAATTGAAAGGAACATTTCTAGATGCTAAGTGGGGGAAATGAGTGAAGGAAAGTAGAGACAAATGAAGCATAGAATGGAAAAAAAGTCAATTTGATCTTTTTCCAACCGTTTTGGTTTACAATGGCAGTTTGTGTGCTTTATTTTATAAAAGTGTATAAAATTATAAACTTTTTTTTGTCCTCGGTACTTCATGCTCTTGATATTATTTTGTCCCCATCCCGGAGCAAAGAGGGGGATAAGTTGGTGCATCTGTCCATGTGTCCGTGCATGTTGTGAGCATGATAACTTGAAAAGCAGGTGAGGAACTGACTTCCATTTTTGTGTGTGGCTACATCTAGAAATGTTTCTTTCCAAAATTGGGTTGACACATAAAAATCCGAGCTGGCCACCACCACATATATAAAATTATAAATGGACTGTACTTATATAGCCCCTTTCTATCTACTGTATTTTCCGCCGTTCATGTCGTACAGCCCTATAAGTCACATCAGTCCAAATACAGGTATGTCTAATAAAGTGGAAAAATCCATAAATACGTCACATCTATTACGCGTCACTGCTGACAACCCAGACATGTGGGCCAGTAATGTGCTAAAAATCAATTGGCTGCCAAGTGGCGGCCACAGGAGCAGGCATGGGAGGACTTTAACAAGAATTTTACAAGATTAACACTTAAAAACAATTATTTGTTTGCTCCAAATTTGAGCAAATCTGTGTCTCATCTAACTTTTTAACTCATCTAACTTTTTATGTCTAAATTAGCTGCATTTCGCCAGAGCGGCGCAGCAAAATGAACAAGATTTGACGGTTGCTCCAAGCGAGCTGGACAAAGTTGGCAGGCTGTGGCAAGCTGATGTCATTAATATACACTTGTTCCTATTACATGACACAACATCATGTCATACAGCTCAAGTACCATCTAGCGGCTGAAAATGTTCAATATTTTCAGTCAGAACAAATTAAAACGGTCATATCTCAGCCAAAAATTTGTTTATAAATATGGGGGAAAAATCCATAAATAAGTAGCTGTGGTGTATAAATTGCTGCAAATTATGCAAAAAAATCATGATTTATAGGGTGAAAATATGGTATGGTAATCTGGTAATATGGTAATCAAGATACTCAAAGCTCTTCCCAACACAATATTTGCCCTCATTTACCTCCACACACAAATTCATACAGCACTCTAATACATCTCTGCAAAGCTAATCTGAATCTGTAAAAACTCATCACAGCTTTAGATCACATTCATAACCCAATGGGATACACGTCAGAGACAATGAGGGGTTCAGTGCCTTGCCCCGGCACGCTTAAACTACATGGGACATCAGTACAGTATACTGCTTGTTTTTGGAATTGGATCAACTACCCCAGTCTGCCACTCCTCAGGTGTTGTCCCCATCCTCCATTGAAAAATGAAAACCTGACAGCCCCACAATAACCAGCGTATCTCAAGGATTTTGGTGTCTACCACTGGTGTCCTGTTACTGGGTAGCTTTTTAACTACCATGGCAACCTCTGCGATGGTAATAGATTTCTTTCCCCCAAGCCCCCAGACTTTGCCCCCTCATGGTGGCCAGATAAAGAGGATCTTTGGAGTGCTATCTCCACTGATACTCTGTACCGAAAAGAGTCAGTTGAGGTGTTCATGCATCTGATAGGCTGCCTCCTGAGTGCTTTTTAATACCTTTAGAGGTTTTCTGGGCACGTCCCACTAGAAACAGACCCCAAGGTAGACCCAGAACTTGCTGGAGATAGTACGTATCCTCTCTGGTCTGGGAGCGCCTACCCAGCAGGAGTTGGCTGTCGCTGGGGAGATGGCTTTGGTCATTGGTTACGAAAAACACTCAATTATTGTGTAGCTTTAAATCTATTTTTATGGTTGGTATTTTTAACATTTTCTATGATTTTCTGCCCCCACAAACCTATTAGTACTTCTATTTGATAGAGATAAAGATAAATTGTTAGCTCTCTTACACCTCATTTAAACCATGCTTCACTTTTCATTAAAAGGGGTTGATTTAAAATCAATTTACAGGTAATAAGAGTCAGCTTCATTCAGCCAAATTGTGCACATTTGATTCTAGTTCCACTTTGCTCTCAGTGAACATTTGTGTGTACTGTATTTGTATTTGTCAAGTGTGACTCGGCCCACTCAACATGCCGCTTTTTCTGCCAGAGAAGTAAAACTCAGCAAACGTGCATTTGTCAAAAGACCACCTGTTAACTGGCAGGTAGCTAAACCTCCACCTCGACTTCAGCTGAAGCTATGAGCTAAAGACTATGAAATAAAGTCCTGGAACTTCTGTCATATTTGAGACACTTTGACTTCAAGTCAAAGGGAAAAGGCTGCTTCGTTCTGCTGTTTGCTCTGTTAGATCAACGAGACTCTGATCCTGTTGTGGTGAGTTCAAAATAACTGTTTTGTCTATTAAAGTTAGGCTTTTATAGTTTTAAAAGAGGCTTTGTGGTGTGCACTGTCACTGTGCTTTATAAATAAAGTGGTATGGTATGGTAAAAATACTCAGACATCAGTCCCTGACACTGCTAATGCTGGTTAGCTTTACAGCAGCTAGTAACTAGTTCAGCTAGCTCTGTAACCTGAATTCATCATAACCAGGTGGCATTATTAACTCCCAAACTAGTCTAAAACATGTCAGAGATTTAAGTGGGCCCTGCTTTGTCTGACAAAAACATACTACTTAAGAATAAATAATGGAGCCTGACCATGGCAACCTCTTAAGGTGCCCAGATTTCTGAAATTAAATCTGGGAACTAAATCTGGGAACTTTTCCAGCTCGGAGAAAAAACTGAATAAAGCTACAGCTACAGCATGCTCTCTCAGGACATTATTACATGCAGTGTTCCCCCAGTGAGGACTGAACTAGGCAAAGGGACGTTCTCCTACTCCGCCCCTTTAAAAACGTTTCGTCTTTCGTCCAAAAGACTTCTTCAGTCTGAGGAGCTGTATTCAGCTCAGTCTTATAAATAGCACCTTTTCATAGTGGATCAACCAGTTTGCTGCTGACAGCCAAAACCAGCTGCTTACATGATTAAGGAGGACCATCAGCCTAATAATGGATCGTTAGCACCTGATGGTTGCTTGCTATTCACAAGGGGCTGAGTGAGGCCCTGTTTACACGGCGCATATTTTGAGTGAAACCGCTCCTTTCTCTCTGCGTCTTTGCTTATCGTTGACACGACACCACTAGCCCCCCTCTTTGACTCTGATGGTTTTTGAACTCACCCTCCAGAGTGGATCTTTTTCGCTGACCCCCCGTTGATAATGTAAACATCTGCTGATCTTTTGTGTCAACCGCATGCGCGCAGCACGCACGCACAGTCAGGGCAGGCGGACATTTCACGTGTCACACTGCTCAATATGTGCTAATTATTACAGTTTAACAATAATAAACAGTATTTATGTTAGCTTGAGAGATACTGTATAAAAATGTATCTGAACTACAGTATCTATCTGGACTCGTTACGTTTTTTAAACAATGCGTAACATGCTGTGAAAATGAAGACACCAGGTTTATTTTTTATTTATTTATTCAACACCACAAACTGTACGTCACACAAACACTGAGAATTTAACTGAACACACTATTAAAACACGTTGACCGAACTGTAAATACATTAATGAACTGGACTCTTGCTGTGTTTTCATCTGGACTCCATCAGAACAGGTCTGCCTGTTGGAACGACAGCTTCTCCACCTGGCAGAAGAAAATAAAAAATAAATAAAAACTCTGTTGTTGTGTGATCAAAGTAAACACAAGCAAACATTATATTAAGAACGTTGATTTACCTGCTGTAAGTCATGTTTTTCACGGAGTAAAGTCCGACATCATCCTCATCGTCACTCGGTTCTGGTCCACAGTCCACTCAGCGTCTGGTGTGCAGCTTGTTAGAGGAAGCGGGTCCCACTTGGTGTCAAATCTGTCGACTATTGTCCAAAATCCAGCTTTAACTTGTTGTTAAGTTGTTGTTAGCTCATCTTTTAGCCCAGAAGAACGCAGCAGTCTGCCAGCACAGTGAGGCAGCACGCATGCGCAGTGGGTGAAGGTGCAAAAATTCACAGCGCCGACTAATGACCCGGCATGGTAACTATAGTGGATTCATGAAAGGAGGAGGGCGGCATGAAGGGGGAGATTTGAGCAGATCTGTGTCAACGCAAAACTTTTCATCTAATTAACATAACCAAGACCTCCGTTTCCCCCACAGTGTCCGTGTAAACAGGGCCTGAGATACTAGCAATAACAGCATTGTAAGAGGGAGACAGTTGAACACGGAGGCCTCCACCTCTGTTTAATGATGGACGGTTTCTTTTCACAAAGATGGCCTCCTTTACTCCTCTCTCAAACCATTGTTCCTCTCTATCAAGGATGTGAACATCTTCATCCCTGAAAGAGTGACCTCTGACCTGGAGATGAGTGTAGACTGCAGAGTCCTGACCTGATGATGTTGATCTTCTGTGCTGGGCCATCCTTTTGGCCAGTGGCTGTTTAGTTTCCCTGGTGTAAAGCCTCCGGCAGAGCTCTGCGTACTGCCTGTACGCCACTCTGTGCGCGCATTCTGTGCGCACGCGTTCGCTGGCACAGCTCTGCTTTCGTTCTTGCGCTAAATGCTCGCGTTTTTGCACCAAATTCATGTTGTAATTTGAGCAGCTGCGTGCAGAGCGTCTACCTACAGGACAAACTGAGGTCGCTGATTGGTCATTTGCTAACACGCCTACTCAATTGATTGACAGGTCGAGTGGGAGACAAAAAAGAAATGCATGAGCTGGCTCGGCTGCAGCCGCTGCAGTGTTTCTAAACTTTATATGTTAATAAAAAGTTCTAAAAAATAAAAATAAAAACAGGGAGCCTTGGTCCTGTAGCACACAGCCCACCAGGAAATATTTAGAACGTCACGCAGCCAGGTAGGACATGGTTATTATTCACTCAATCGTGACAAATTCATTCATTTCAGTCATGGAAGTCGGAGGAGGAAGCGATTACTTGACTTTTGGCAAAAAAACAAAAGAAAAATTCAGATCAGCGATGAAAATGGGGAATTTAATTCATTTGTGTAACATACAAAACAGTCCGGCGCCGGGGAAGTTTATTGTGAGACAACGTGCATCACGTACGTGGTCGTAAAATTTGAGCTTTGCGCGTTCCTGTCCTGCGGGGCTACGCTTGTGCTTCGGTGTATCTACGGCGTAGTGTGGCGTACTGCCTGTACGCTGAGCTCTGCCGGGGGCTTAAGACTGATCACTCCTGACACTGAACATCATACACAATATTACTCTGTTTGTGCCGGGGGGGACTGGATCTTTGAGATGAACCAGTCTTTGCCGTAATGTATTTTGGGGTTTAAAAGCCACTGGGACATTATGTTTAGAAAATAAATGTATTAAATTCCTCTTCTTCATCCCTGATCTGGGCTTTTCTTTTGTTTTTTTGCCAAAAGTCAAGTGATCGCTTCCTCCTCTGTTGACTCCATGACTGAAATTAATGAATTTGTCACGAGCGAATTAAACTTGTGTCAAACGTGGCCACGCGAGGTTCTGCAGATTTCCTGGTGTGCTGGACCAGCGCTCCTTGTTTTTATTTTATTTTTTAGAACTTTTTAATAACATATAAACACAGAACACCGCAGCAGCTGCAGCTGCCAGCTCGTGCCTCCCCCCCCAACCTGTCAATCAATTCAGTAGGCGTGTCAGCAAATGACCAATCAGCTACCTCAATTTGTCCCGTAGGTAAACGCTCCGCCCTGCTGCTGCTCAAATGATGTCAAGTATTTGGAGCATTAACGCGAGAACGAACGCAGAGCTGTGTGGGTGAACGCGCGCACGGAGCGGCGTTCGGCTGAACGCAGAGCTATACCGGGGCCTTAAGTGGGGACACTGTCTGCTCTGTGGTACAGAGTCCTGATGACTCCTAACTTGTGCTCCAGAGGGTGATGGGAGTCAAACTGCAAATACTGGTCTGTGTGAGTGGGTTTGCGGTACACCTCAGTTTGCAAATGTCCTCCATCAGAAACTGAGACCTCACAGTCCAAGAAAGCCAACCTGCCATTTTTTACATCTTCTCGTGTGAACTTGATATATTTATCCACAGAGTTGATGTGATCAGTGAAATGTTGGACTTCCTGAGATTTAATTTTAACCCAGGTGTCGTCAACATACCTGAACCAATGACTTGGTGGTCTCCCTGAAAAGGATGTCAAGGCTCTCTTTTCTACCTCCTCCATGTACAGGTTGGCAACAATAGGAGAAACTGGAGACCCCATAGCACACCCATGTTTCTGCCTATAATATTGCTCCCCATATGTGAAGTAGGTTGACTGCAGGCACAGTTTCAAGAGTTGACACAGTTGCTCTGTGGAAAGTGTGGTCCTGCTGTTCAGAGTGGTGTCTGATTTTAACCTTAAACCAGTGGTTCTTAACCTGGGTTCGATCGAACCCCAAGGGTTCGATGAGTTGGTCTCAGGGGTCCGGTGGAGCCTCTTCCCGGATGTAAAGACACACTTGTGTAAAGTCGTGATGACATACCCCGCTTGGCCCTGCAGCAAGTGATGGCCAGTGTTGCGAGATAGAGTCCCACCCACCCAAACAATCTCTACCCGCAAAAGTCAGAAGGAAAATCGCGGTGAACCGCACAATCTGGCAACACGGGTGATGGCTGCAGTCAGTGCAGAGGTGGAAATTTAGCATGTGCATTAGTCATGGGCTGTCGTGTCGTAGTTGTACGTTGTGTGTTAAATTCTTTTAAAAAATCCATTTTTTTTTTAAATAAGAAAAATAGTACAAAAAATATTTTTGGGGGATGAAATTCTTATGGGGCCAGAATAAAGTAATACCGTAATTTGTTGTGAGTTCATGCACTGTGTTGGTTTTGTTCTTTGAGCAAGGTGATGTGGATGCACGGCTCATTTTTTGCACCAGTAAATTGAATTTGGGAAAAAAAATCATATTTTGTTTATTACAAAAGGGGTTCAGTGAGTGGGCATATGAAACTGGTGGGTTCGGTACCCCAAAAAAGGTTAAGAACCACTGCCCTTAACAGACCACCTCTACTGCTTCATCAACAGGAATGCACGTAAAGAGTGATGTGACATCAAAAGAGTCCTTTGTTTCATCAGTCTCCATGATGAAAATGGTATGGACTTTTGCCGTAGAACGAACGCAGAGCTGTGTGGGTGAACTCGCGCACGGAGCAGCGTTCGGCTGAACGCAGAGCTATACCGGGGCCTTAAGTGGGGACGCTGTCTGCTCTGTGATACAGAGTCCTGATGACTCCTAACTTGTGCTCCAGATGGTGATGGGAGTCAAACTGCAAATACTGGTCTGTGTGAGTGGGTTTGCGGTACACCTCAGTTTGCAAATGTCCTCCATCAGAAACTGATACCTCACAGTCCAAGAAAGCCAACATGCCATTTTTTACATCTTCTCGTGTGAACTTGATATATTTATCCACAGAGTTGATGTGATCAGTGAAATGTTGGACTTCCTGAGATTTAATTTTAACCCAGGTGTCGTCAACATACCTGAACCAATGACTTGGTGGTCTCCCTGAAAAGGACGTCAAGGCTCTCTTTTCTACCTCCTCCATGTACAGGTTGGCAACAATAGGAGAAACTGGAGACCCCATAGCACACCCATGTTTCTGCCTATAATATTGCTCCCCATATGTGAAGTAGGTTGACTGCAGGCACAGTTTCAAGAGTTGACACAGTTGTTCTGTGGAAAGTGTGGTCCTGTTGTTCAGAGTGGTGTCTGATTTTAACCTTAAACCAGTGGTTCTTAACCTGGGTTCGATCGAACCCCAAGGGTTCGATGAGTTGGTCTCAGGGGTCCGGTGGAGCCTCTTCCCCGGATGTAAAGACACACTTGTGTAAAGTCGTGATGACACACCCCGCTTGGACCTGCAGCAAGTGATGGCCAGTGTTGCGAGATAGAGTCCCACCCACCCAAACAATCTCTACCCGCAAAAGTCAGAAGGAAAATCGCGGTGAACCGCACAATCTGGCAACACGGGTGATGGCTGCAGTCATTGCAGAGGTGGAAATTTAGCATGTGCATTAGTCAACTGACCAATTCAGTACAAAACTGCTCTCATTACACATCAATGCTTACACGGAACTTCACCAGATTATCTGAAGGATATTCTTATTCCACACTCATCCACCCGGTCGCTGCGGTCACAGAACAGTAATCTCCTTCACATTCCGAGAACCAAATTAAGGACCATGGGAGACCGGGCTTTCAGTGTGGCTGCCCCCCGCCTGTGGAACTCTCTTCCTGACTGTCTGAGGGTCCCACAGTCTGTGGTTGACTTTAAGAGCGGCTTGAAGACCTTTCTTTTCAACCGAGCATACTCTGCCTCCTCATGATTCTACTTTTGATCTTAGTTGATACTGTTATTGATTTTACTTGTTCTATTACTTGTTTTATTGACATTTAATTTCTGTTGCACCGTGTAGCACTTTGAGATTTTCATTAATGAAAAGTGCGTTATAAATTGAATTCATTATTATTATTATTATTATCAATGGCTGTCGTGTCGTAGTTGTACGTTGTGTGTTAAATTCTTTTAAAAAATCATTTTTTTTTAAAAATATGTTGTGGACCAGCTGGTTCTAGATGTTCTGGACCAGCTGGTTCTGGATGCTGTGGACCAGCATCTATAGAAGTTGTGGACCAGCTGGTTCTGGATGCTGTGGACCAGCTGTTTCTGGATGCTGTGGACCAGGATCTATAGAAGTTGTGGACCAGCTGGTTCTGGATGCTGTGGACCAGCATCTATAGAAGTTGTGGACCAGCTGGTTCTGGATGCTGTGGACCAGCATCTATAGAAGTTGTGGACCAGCTGGTTCTGGATTTTTGGGTTTCTCCTCGATGGTTTCTGGTCTTAGAACTTTTGAAGTTCTTTAGATTTCTCAGGGTTGTGCAGGTGGTAAGAGGAGAGACAGACAGGTAAGGAGAGACAGACTCCTCCTCCTCACCTGTCTCTCCTCTTACCACCTGCACAACCTCCAACGACCGCCACCGGTGCTGTTGACAAACTGTGTCAGCAGAAATTGTGCTACTGTTAGTAGAAGACCACGAGGAGGGAAACGTGTCAGGAGACAGAGGGAGAAGAGGAAAGTGAAGAATGTAGGACTGAGGGTTGCAACTCTAAATGTGGAGACAATGACAGGCAAAGGTAGAGAGCTGGCTGACATGATGCAGAGAAGGAAGGTAGATGTTTTATGTGTCCAAGAGACCAAGTGGAAGGGCAGCAAGGCCCGCAGCATCAAACTTTTCTGGTTCCAGTTCTAATAGACGGGCTCACAGTTTCTGGTTCCAGTTCTAATTGTATTACTAAAATAATGATAACAGAATACGATAGAAGTTGTCCAAAAATTGAAAAGTGGAAGCAGAACATTCCCATTCTCTTTTCACACTGATGCCTCAAACAAGGTGAAGATGAACCATGTTTTATTAATGATAGTTTTATACAAATGGATACACCTGATGTATACAAATAAAAACATGATCAAACTTTTACTTTACTTTACTACAAACATAATTATTAGGGATGCACCGGTCCACATTTCTCACTTCCGATCCGATACCGATACATAACAACTGAGTATCGACCGATACCGATACTTTTCCGATCCGATATCGGTGTTCAAGCATAGGAGGCTGTAATAATGAAGTTCTTGAAGGGAGAGCACGTATGTTGCACAAAACTCGGACTTGTGTGAGGTAAACCCAAAGAAGACACTCTGAGCCTCACCACAGTACTTCACAAACAAATGGCATACAAGAAGAGGCAGGTCTCTTCCACAGACATCCTTCCGACTCATGGTGCAAGGAACACTAGTCTAAAATACTGCTAAGCATTATGGGATATCATCACATTCTACTCCCCATTTTCTAGTCTTATTTTCAATTCTGGCACTATATGAGTTGTAATTCTTGTTGAATTTTATCAACAGATACAGATTTAATCTATAATTGAACACTAATATACCACTAAGTAACAATGTTAAGACAGAAGTCACAGAGTATGGTGAAATATATGTGCTCTCTGACAGGGACGTGCAGAGGGGGGGGCTATGGGGGCTTGAGCACCTGCCCCTTTTGCTCCTTGCCCCCAAGTGCCCTTTTGGCTAAAAAAAAAAAAAAAAAATATTTTTTTTTTTTTTTTTTAATTTCCTATTCTAAGCCCTCCTCTGACACATAATAACATGTACTAAAATTATTTATTTTATTTTATTATTATTATTTTTGTATTTTGCCAGAAAAACAACATAATAAGCTCTCCGGTCACATACCAACACTACATTCCCCACAATGCAATAGTAGTAGTAGGGGTGGGGCCAATCTGATCCGGAGTCGTGTCTCATGAACCCAGAGTAATAATGCTGTGCATAGACATCAAGACCTGCCTCACATTCAGAAAATCCCTTTCAGTTTACAGCCAGCTACAGCGTGTGGATTGAGTGAGTAGCACTTTAGTTAACAGCTAGCCAACGTTTCATCGTAACATGTCTGCTGTGTGGAAGTATTTTACACTAAACACAGCAAGGCAGCAACGTGCAATGTCTGTAGCGCCATAGCACCACATTGAACCGCGGTCAAGTTAGTTTTATATTGGACATTTGTGCTCCGGGGCTTCAGCGGGACGCCACTCTCGCTGAACCGAAACAGGGAGACACGGTCAGCTGTGTCCAGTCCGACCCGCTGTCTGACCATCTCGTAGGAGGGACAGGCTGAGAGCGGCTGACCAAAATCCCAACGCCCGCCCTGGACCGAACAAGAAAAACTCACTGCTGAAGCCACGGAGCTCAAATGTTCACCGATAAGTTGTTAAACTTCATCATAATTAATGACCAACAGCTATCAGCTGTAGAAAATGAAGGATTTTGCAGCTTGATACTTGCAGCCAACAATCATAAAAAAGCATATTAATTAAAAATCACAAGACAACTGTGTTAAAAAAACATAAACAGCTACATTATAAAACAATGTAAAATACAGTACTAAAATCGGGAACATGTCTGTGTTGATTTATGCCAAGAACTTAGCAGCTGTAAAGCTATTTAATATTTTATTTAATCCATTTATTCATTCATTTAAAAGAAGTACTAAGACAGAGTACATGTTTGTGAATGAGAGGGAGGCCAGTGGAACAGTGAGGCTACAAGGAGCAGAGGTCACAAAGGTGCAGGACTTCAAGTACTTGGGGTCCACTGTCCAGGAAAATGGGGAATGTGGTAAAGAGGTGAAAAAGAGAGTCCAGGCAGGATGGAGTGGATGGAGAAAAGTTTCAGGAGTGATTTGTGAGAAAAAGGTGTCAGCAAAGGTCAAAGGAAAAGTTTACAAGACAGTGGTGAGACCAGCTATATTGTATGGTCTGGAGACAGTGTCATTGACAAAAAGACAGGAGAAAGAACTGGAAGTGGCAGAAATGAAGATGCTGAGGTTCTCCTTAGGAGTGACAAGGATGGATAAGATCAGGAATGAGATAATCAGAGGTACAGCACATGTTGAACAACTGGGAGATAAAGTTAGGGAGGACACACTGAGATGGTTTGGACATGTCCAGAGGAGGGACAGTGGGTATATTGGTAGAAGGGTGTTAGAAATGCAGCTGCCAGGAAAAAGGCAAAGAGGGAGGCCAAAGCAGTGGTGTAGTCTACGTGATACTCAGGTATACGGAGTATACCCACTAGAAAAAGCTTAAGAAATTCAGTATAACCTAGAAGTGCCCAATGATACATGACATCATTAGAAACGCATCACTGATATGTTAAACAGCAGTTAAACACTTCTGTAACAATCTGTCTGTATGTAGTGCTTTGCTTTGATACTGTTTTATAAATTCTATAACAGGTTTTTAATACAAAGCCAACTGTTGTACAAAGTTTGTTGT
>JBBPBX010053491.1:11646-23826 GCA_038048925.1 Garcialebias charrua | reverse complement strand
TTCTCACTCCGCGAGGATGTTCTATGCATCCTAATTTGCCTCATATTATTTCCCCCTCCTCAAAAAGTGTGGCGCTTTATTTTCCGAGGAGAAAAGTCTGCTTTTGGATGGATCTTTGTGGGATTTTATAACGGTTTGGCTCGGATTATTTCTTCCTGTAGGTTTCCACTATAACGTCAATAAAAAAATAAAGATAAAAATCCCTGTGCGCTCACTGAATCACCTCAGCTGCAGTGTTCAGGAAGGCAAGAGTTCAAATCTAGAATTTAGATGTTGCCTTTGAACTTTTTCCTCTTTTATGTGAGTTATTGCGTATTGATGTTTAAGGCCAAGCGTACATCGATGGTATTTTCGTCCATCACCTTTCAAGACAGAGTTTTAAACAGGCATCAGTTTATGAGAAACAACCGATTTGTAGCTATTTTGGTCAAACCGTGAAAATGACATTATACGCAATCTTTTAATACGCTTTATTAAAAAAATGTCAAGCTCTGAGTATATGTTTTGAATGACTCTTAGCTACGGTTAAATGCACTTTTAGCTCAATATATGCAAAACTGACTGAGTTTTACTCACGTTTATAGCTGTGGTGGCCAACTTGAACTGGATTGAATCCAAAAGTGAATCCTTTGCAGATGTATACATGATTATAAGGTTTTGCAAGTTTCATCAAAATCTAGCCAGTAGTTCATGAGTTATTTTGCTAACAGAAAAACAGAATGAACTCCACATTTAAATGTTAAAATTTGAAGCAAAGATCAGTTACAATGAGAAGCTCCTAGAGCATGTTGTAAATGACTCTAAGCTATTATCATACCAAATTGTTGCTTAAAGCTGCTGTATGTAGTTTTTGGAACACGCTGTAACATAAAAAATTTTTTTAACAGAGACACGTTTCTGGTCCCTCCCCCTTGCTCTCTGCTGAACTGCAGCTCCGCCTCCATAGCTCCGCCTCCACTGCATGTCCTGTCGCAGCCGCTGCAAATTTCTGTGTTTATATGTTAATAAAACGTTCTAAAAAATAAAATAAAAACATGGAGCGCTGGTCCAGCACACCAGAACACCAGGAAATCTGCAGAGCCTCGCGCAGCCACGTTGAACCCGAGTTTAATTCGCTCGTGACAAATTCATTCATTTCCTCATCATTTCAGTCATGGAGTCAGCGGAGGAGGAAGCGATCACTTGACTTTTGGCAAAAAAACAAAAGAAAAGTCCAGATCAGGGATGAAGAAGGGGAATTTAATACATTTGTGTCACATACAAAACAGTTTGCATCGCTTTGCAATCCTTTGAACGAGAACGTGCGCGGCCGCTGGGGCTGGGACAGGCGGGGGCGTGGGTTAGGGCGTGAGAAGTGAGAAGCTCTGTTTTTATTGGCTGGTTAAAAACTGTTTTTATTGGCTGGTTAAAAACTGTTTTTATTGGCTGGTTAACGGCGGGTCACTGTGGGTTTTTAGAAATGCTTTTAGTACCACCTGGAGAAGCAAGGGGACTATAGTTTTTTTCAGAGATTACTTGTCTAACATCAGTCTGTCAGGAGATAGTGACAGAGTGAAGAAATATGTTAAAAATATATTTTTAGAAAAGTTACATATAGCAGCTTTAATATCTGTAATAATAATTGGGTTAGAGACTTTTTGGGGTTTTATATGATCATTTAGCTGTGACAGCCATATTGAAATAAGTCAGCTTCAAATATTAATCAGTTGTAAATGCATAGCTGATGATTATTTCCTAAAAAGATTTATTAAAATCCATCCAGTCGTTCATGAGATATTTTGCTAACAGACAAGCAGCATGAAGGCTCAGTGATCAGCACTGTTGACTCACAGCAAGAAGGGTCCTGGGTTAAATCCTTGGTTGTGTGGAGTTTACATATTTTCCCTGTTTGAGTGGGTTTTCTCCCACAGTTCAAAGACATGCATGTTAGGCTGCCATCAGGCCTCCGTGGCAAAAGACTGTGACCTCAGTGGGGTTAGCCTGGGGGCGGCTGTGGCTGAGTGGTTAAAGCAGTCGTCCTCCAATGCAAATCATTGGAGGTTCGATTCCACCAGCAGTCACATGCCAAAGTGTCCCTGGGCAAGACACTGAACGCCTCATTGCCTCCATGAGCGTCCCTTGTATGAATGTAATAAAGCTCTGATTGTTATTTGTATAGATCTAGTAGAGTGCTGTATGAATGGATCAATGAGGGCACAGCTTGTAGTGTAAAGAGCTTTGGGTATGTTGAGAATATAGAAAAGCTCTATATAAGTACAGTCCATTTAAATAAGCATAAATAAGACACTAAAAAAAGTTAATTCTGGTCCTCTGGACATAAAAAAAAGAAGTGTAGAACTGTTTCATCTTTCCTCTGAAATACTTCTTCAGTCTGAGGTGCTGTATTCAGCTCAGTCTTATAAATAGCACCTTCTCATAGTGGATCAACCACTCGTTGGGCTGATGGTCCTCCTTAATCCCGTGAGCAGCTAGTTTTGGCTGTCATCAGCCAACTGGTTGATCCACTGTCAGAGGATGCTATTTATAAGACTGAGCTGCATACAGCACCTCAGACTGAAGAAGTCTTTTGGAGGAAAGACGAAATGTTTCTACAAAATTTTTTTTTGAATGTCCAGTGGACCAGAATTAACTTTTTTTTTTCTACCTGGATTATTGGGCATGCATCATAAATAAGACACATTTATACACAGAGATACAGGCTAGAACTATATTGTCCATTTGCAATAATAATTTTAAAAAAAATACTGTATAGATATGGCAAAGTTATTAGAGCTGCTGCTTCCCAGAGGGAAGGTTGTCGGATCAAATCCTGGCTGGGGGCCAATTCTGGGTGGAGTTTGCATGTTCTCTCAGTGCATGTGTGGGTTTTCTCCGGGTACTCCAGTTTCCTCCCACAGACCAAAAACATGCATGTTAGACTGACTGGTAACTCTAAATTGTCTCTGGGTGTGAGCGAGAGAGTGACTGGCTGTTTGTCTCTATGTGTCCCTGTGATGGACTGAAGATGTGTTCAGGGTGTCCCCCGCCTCTCACACAGTGATAGGCTGGACATGGACACCAATGTCCCCCATGACTCAAAAATAAGAAGTGAGTAAAGATGATGGAATTACAGAGTGGACCACTTTGTTCTAAGACTTCAACTCAACCTAAACATCCTTAAAATAAACCACGAAACAAAATGTAGTTTAATCTCACAGAATCGACAGATTATAATATAACTAACTTCACGACAACGCGTGATCACAGACAACTCTTCCGGTGCTCTAAAACCCAAACACAGCATCAGCCACAGTTCAGCTGGAGGACACGAGGAGAGGCCTGTTGTCCTGCTCCTCCCGTCCTCTTGCTTTAATCACTCTGACACATTTGATAGACCTGAAATGGGCTCCTGCATCCAGATAATTATGTGCAAACTTCTTCCAGCAGCTTTTTGTCCCTCCGCTCTCAACACAATCAACTCTTTGGAGATTTCATGTAACAGGTTTTCAATGTAATTGTCAGCTTGAACGTTCAGCAAAGGACAAGTCATTTCCTCTGGATTGGGAGAGCAGGCACTTTGAGATGCGTCGTGTCAAATGTCTCTCTGGGTACGGGAGGACTCTGACACCAGCAGGAACAGCCGAAGACTGAGAAACGGTGTCTCGCTAATAATCGTCTACTGCTGGAAAAATCAATGCTTTTGTCTGTTTTTGTGTCTGTTAGCAAAATAACTCTTAAACCGCTGAGCAGATTTTACTGAAACTCTCAGAAAGTAATCACTCGCTTCACATCCATCAATGAGTCACTTTTAGAGCCAGCCTGAATCCGGATGGCCACCACAACTACCGTAGTAAAACTTGGCAAACTTTAAATGGCTGTAACTATTTTTTTTTTCATTCATTCATTCAACCTTTATTTAGTCAGGTAAATCTTATTGAGCCTCAAGGGCTCATTTACAAAAGCGACCTGCTACAAACTAAAGAATGATGAACATCAATGATACAAATACACAGTGGTGGGCAAATGAACGCTAGGGAGCGCTAAAGCGCTAATCCGCTTACAGTGGACCTAAACTTTTTGTCAGCGTTTTTGTGAATTGACTAACTTTTATAATTCATAAGCGGATTTGTGCTATTTTTATTTAAAATGCAGTACCGCTAATAACTAATTATCTATCAGTAAAAACCAATAAACTTATTTACAAGCTCTTATGCTGCTTGTTTTACCTTTTTCCCCACCGTAAAGAGCACAGAGGAGGAAGGGTGTGGGGGGAGGGGGGCAGAGCTGAGAACAGACTCGGATCTACCATGTAGGTAAATGCCTGGGGGTCCCATTTCAGCAGTGGCCCCGGCCCCGCCTCGCCCCGTGCAGTCACCTACATCACTAACATTGATCCTGCTTGTTAATGTACATTTAACATAAAAATAATTATAGTTACGATGAAAACGATCATTAAATACGCAATAAAAAAAACGGTCGATTTCTTTATCCCCCTACTAAAAATGGACTATTCCATCTTGACATCTTCCGGGTCATAGTTGAACTCAGGGGCTAATTCTGTAGCTGGCTGCGCTCGGTGTCTTCATAAATCCGTAGAGAACCCCGCTGTTTCAAGCCAAATTAACGTGGCCGGATGATTTTATTGTGTGTTTTGTGTCGACCATTCGACGGCGAGTCGTTAGTTTCATGTATTTGGGTTACTTTATGTATAAATGCGGTGGCGACACACCCGTGTATTTGAGATTTAAACGTGGTTTTAGGGATTAAAAGATCATTCTATTTTTTGTTAATTTCGTGGCCGAATAGAATATATGTACGTAAAGTATTAAATAAATCCTTTGATTTTTGTAATTTCATCCTTTTAGGATCATTTTTGTTACTTTTCAGTTGGCAGTGTAGTGCAAATATTGATAACGCTGCCGGCTATATATAAATATATATATATATATATATATATATATATATATATATATATATATATATATATATATATATATATATATATATATATATATATATATGTATATATATATATATATATATATATATATATATATATATATATATACAGGGAACCCCCGACCTACGACTCCACCGACCTGCGAACCACGGGACCTACGAACGAGCCAAAGTAGAAGAATACCATCGACGTACGGCAGAAAAAACGTGACCTACGAACGAGCCCCATTACAAGTATATAATCGAGCTACGGCGTAACTGCGTCACACACGGCAATCGGCGAGGTGGGGGAGGGGATTGCCCCTTGGCTGTTGTTAGTTGGGCATGGGCGTGACACTGCGCATGACAGTGGAAAAGTAAATGCTCCCAACATTCATTGTTGAGCAAGATGCAGGTTTGATCATGAGAAAAACATCTGTCTACCTACACTTCAGTCAAAGTAAGACAATTTTGTTTCATTTTTCTGCTGCTTCTAGCTTTTTCTGAGTTCATGGACTTCTTTCTCATGCACATGGACACTCATCAACGCACTGGTTGCACTGCTGCTGTTCTGATGTTAAAAGCTGCACTTTGAGAAGTGTTCATGTGTGATTGTTGACATCATTTTGCTGATGTGATTTCCAGCTGATTTCCTGCAGTTCTGATGTGAAGTTACTGATGTACAGTTACTGTGTGTGTTTATGGATGCATGTGTGGTGTAATGGTTTAGATAAGTGTTTGTAAATAAAGTTCTGTGCATGTTTATGGGCCAGTATGTCAGTCTCATGCTGTTAAATGTGTGCGCGGCGCACCGTTAGCGGTATTTCCGCGACCTACGAACAGAATAACGACCTACGAACGGGACGCAATTTTCACCCCCTACCTACGACCGGATCGAGCTGCGAACGGTTCTTAGGTCCCGAACTCGTTCGTAGGTCGGGGGTTCCCTGTATATATATATATATATATATATATATATATATATATATATATATATATATATATATATATATATATATATATATATATATATATATATATATATATATATATATATATATATATATATATATATATATTATATATATAATATAGAAATATATAAATAGCGGATTAGATTAGCTTCCCCTAATTTTCATAAGACATTTGTGCTTTTGAAATTGTGGACCTATAAAAATTAATAAGCGTTTTAGAAATTGTGGAACTAATTTTTTAATTAGCAGTGCCCAGCTTTGCAAATACATTAAACAATAAACAGTAGTAGTTCACAGCTCCTACTCCAAGCACTAAGTGATTGAGCAACATTTTTTTATTTGCAGCAATGCCATTTACTTTAGTGGCAAAGTGTCATGTCTGTTAACAAAATATCTCATGAACCACGGAATGGACTTTGATGAAACGCACAGAAAGTAATCACTGGAAGGACACCTGCAACTGATTAATGCCCCTTTTCCACCGCTCGGCTTGGGTCAGATCAGATCAGCTCAGATCGGCTCAATTCGGGTCGGGTCACATCTAGTTCTGTTTCCACAGCTTTTTTGTACCCCTTCTGTGCAGATTATTTTTTTTTACTAACAGAATGTAATCACAAGATGTTCATGTACAAACAGTAACCTGTTGGAGTTATTTTAAATAAAATTCGATTTTTTATCATTTATTTTCTGAGGTTTGGAAGAAGTCAAAACAAAACAATTTAAATGCAGCAGATTTGACCACTACGTGACATTATTAAGGAGCTGTTAAGCTCAGGAACACTCGTGCTAAACAGTCAGCTATGAAATATATTTTTATATCTGTTTATTTAGCTACATTTTAAGGAAATACAGCCGCTGCGCGCGTGCACGTGGCGATCCTAGTTTTTAAAATCCTGCAGTTTTGAACACTACGTGAATTTATTAAGGACACGTTCAGCTGAAGACCCATCTTTGCTATAATTTTAAAAACAAATAATTGTTTTTACCGTGTTAATCATTTACAGTACTTCCGTGTTCGCTCCCTCGCTGCAGCTCGTCCACACACATTCCTCACATTCCTCCTCTTGGCGCGCATCAGCGCGGGTCGTCACTGCTCAGAAACGAGACCAGAAATCTGGCGCGGGGCAGCTCGGAATATCCGGTGGAAATGGCGTAAAGTGGGTGTCTGCGACGCACATATTACGTAATAACCGACCCGAGCTGACCGGTGGAAAAGGGGCATTAGTCTTGACGTCAGCCCAATCTAAGGTGGCCGCTACAGCCAACTGACCTTAATAAACACATGCATGACGGTAACTCAGTCAGTGTTACACATACTGAGCTGAAATTCAGTGGTGTAGCAGTGGGGAGTCATTCATAGAGATTGGATAATAATGTTGAAGATTGTGTGATTCCATTTTATTGTTACACAAACAAAACAGATCACTATCATTGTTAAACACAGTGCAGTCTTACTGTAACAGTGTTGCACTGACGGTGGCAGGTGATGTGCCTTTGTTCAAGAAGTATTAGGCTTAAAATAAGATTTCTGTATTTGTCTTGTTGTCATGTCAGGATGAATCCAGTCACAACACTGTGATAGAAGAGACGTCTACTTCTTGGTCAAGCAACTACATTTCAGGCTTACGTTGCTGCTGCTCTGGCTTTGGTCCATTGCCTCATCAATCTCAACATTCTTCCACATAAATAAAGAAAAAAAAATATATATAAAGAAAGAAGTCAGCTACATTAGTCTCCCCCTGGGCAAACCTCCTTTCTGCACCTTTTTACGCTCTGCTCGCCTGTGTATATACCTCCCTAATCGGTAGTGGCGGGTTTTGCGGCTGCAGTGGGGATGGCTCTCTGAAACGATTAGGCCTGGGGACAGCTCCAGCTCTCTTCCCGTCTTCTCCACGCCAGATCCCATCTCAAAAGCATTTCATCTGTGGCAGTGGAAAGGCTTTATATGTAGGGTCGCAGAGTGCCGTGTGGAAAGCTGCAGGTAATAGGCTGTGTGATGTGTTTGGGGGAGTAGTTTTAGTATTCACAGTCAGCGCTGACCTCTGGCAGGCCGAGCCACCCCCACAGTAATTTCCTCTGAAAAGATGTAATTGAATTCATCACGATGAGTAAACATATTATAAGTAGCAGGGGAAGATAACAGTGTTGTGGACAGATCAAGGAAGAGGATAGGGGCTTCACGAGTAATTGAAAATAGTCAAAGACAAACATGAGTGAGGAAAGTGTTGCCGGCGCTAAAATACTGATGAATTTATTTCACCTTCCCAAGTTCAACCCCAACTCTGAAAAAATTCGGGGCATCGCATAAAATGTAAATAAAGACAGAATGCAGAAATGTGCCAATCTGATTTTTTTCTATTATGAAGCTATGCTGTTTTAACTAATGCAGGTTCTATTTCGTGTAAGCTTCGCCCTTTAAAAGCTGCTGCTTATTGGGTTACCCGTGCGCAGCGCGCCAAAACACTGAAAACTTCTAGTCCACGCCCACCTGCTGTGTCCCCACCCGGTCCTACTATAAAACCGCCTCTGGACCGGTGGTCGGCTCCTGTTTTTCTTCAGCCAACGCTAAGAACACGACTACTTCTCAAACTATGACTTCAACCAAGAAGACCATCAAGATTTGCCCCGCGTGCGAGACGGGCTACATCCTGTCATCGGACCCGCACGCCATCTGTGAAGGCTGTCTGGGAGCGGTCCACGCTCGACAAGCCCTGGACCCGCGTTTCTCCTGCCCAGCCTGCAATTTGTTTATCGGCTGAGGAGAAACCGCGCCGGTTCGAGCTCTTTCCCTCCGCGGAGGCAGAGTTTCAACCGAGGGGGGACGCTTCGTTCCAGGATCTGTTGGACGAGCTGCTCGCAAACACGTCCCCCTCCGACACGGAGACAGCTAGCAGCCGTGGACCGACCTCTCTTTTTGGAGGTTCGGAACCGGCATCGCCTTTTTGCAATACCTTCCTTGAAAAATATTAAAGGTGAACGCACGCTCTAAATTTGTAGATACTTTTCTTTTTGCATTGATAGTGTATTTTCCAGATGTGTAAACTTCCCATGAGCCCCTGCACGGCTCCTCTCCTCGTCAGACGTCACCTGCGCCACAGTATGGCAGCACTGATGGGAGCTCTTCTTCGACTCGCTCGTTTTTTGTTCCTGCTGTTTTTGTTTGAACCTTTTTGCACCTACACTGCACACCCACGCTACGGGTATGACCATGATGCACTTTTGGAGTTTTCTGTGTTGCTGCCTTGCTGTCTTGCCATCGTGGTTCAGATCCCGGCCCCCTCCAGCCTCAGGCCTGTCATGGCGGTCGTCTCCGTGATCCTCCATCTGCCTGCACGGTCTGAACTCTACGAATCAGTTCAGTTCTGTGGGGAAACTGGATGTTCTGTGTCTGCCAGACCCGGTTCTGGAGGGCAGTCATCATCCATTGCCGTGGTCGTCATTATCATCATGCTGCTAACGGGCCCATGCTGCTGCACATGTGTTTATTTTTCACTTCTGTCGCCTTGTTTTGTGTTTTCGCTGCATGCTTTGGTATTTCTTGTTGTTGTTTTGGTGAGTCGAGATGGTTCTTCTCGTCCTGAGCATTTCATTGCATTTTTGACCTTGTGTTGATCTGCATATGACAACACCGTGGTCCCTCGCTACTTCGCGGTTCAACTTTCGCGGACTCACTCTTTTGTGGTTTTTCAAAGTAAGATTGGACATGACACACAATTGGCTAATTGATGGGTGAGCCACAGATTATTCATATAAAATAAATTATTTTAAATGATTTAGCACCTGCTGCACCTGTGTGCAGCCCGCAGGCGCAGGGAGAAGCTCCCTCCACTCTCTGCCACATGCGACTCTTTGCAATGCACACATTTCTCCTCCGGCTGAAGCAGCTTTGTGAAGGGTTAACCCTTTGCTGTGGTACGATCAACTTTTGTCTTCCAACTTAAAATTCAAAGTGTCACATCGTAAAATCGTCATGATCACAAAATATGTGTTACAAGTTATTTTTAATTACTTTAGCACTTCTATGTTCAGTTGTTACGGTATAATTGATCAAGAAGTACATTTCTGCTCCGTGCTGCTGCTTTGTGAAGAGTTAACCCTTTGATGCCCTGCTGCACTACTCTTTTCTAAATTTAAATACTGTAACATTTAAAATAAACAGTGCATGTTGCATGGATTGTTTATTTAAAATGTTACAGTATTTAAATTCAAATTGTTTATTTACACAGACATGTTTTTTTTTCACTTATCACGGAGCGCGTGGTCCCCTGAACCCCGTGATAAACGAAGGACTGCTGCAAACCTAAACCTACCCTCTTCAGTACAGAGAACGAAGTGTGTGTGGTTTCCATAAAGTATTTCAAATTATAATTTGTCTGACTACAGAACAGTTTTCCAACTTGCCTGAATCTATTTTAAGCAAACTTGTATGGCACTTCTTATTTTGTGCATGATAGAGCTTTAATCAGTGTTTATGGATGGCATAGTGTGTGCAGACAATGATTTGTGACAGTGTTCCTGAACCCATGCAGTGATGTCCAGAATAGAATATGACCTGTTTATATTGTAGTAACGCCTACAGGCCTGAAGACCACGTGCAACTAAATCTGCCACTCTTGTCGTTTGAGCACAGAGATTTCTTCAGATTCTTCTAATCTTTTTAAGTTCATATGATCTGTAGATGATGGAATATTCAAAGTCTTCTAATTTTATTTGCTAACTATTTTTAGACACAGTTTGAGTTTTCACATACAGGTGAACCTCTGTCCATCTTTACTTCGTCTTCGTCCTGCTTAACCTTTTGTTGCCTCTGTGCCTGATAACATTTGATATGTTTACTACGTTGCATTGTGAGAGCTGTGTAGCTCTGTGCTACGCTTCATGACCAGGCTGTGTCAGGAACGGCATCTTGTGCAAAACTCTTGCCAAACGCTTCATGCAGCTCGCCTGCTGACATGACCCCTGCAGAACGGAGCAGCCACAAGACAAATGACTGTGAATAAAATAAAAATGGCGTCACAAGATTTGCAAATTGTTGCATCCTGTTTTATTTAAAGCTTACACAATGTCCCAACTTTGTCTGAACTGGGGTTGTACAATGTACGTGTGCTCAGCAGTGTTTCAAAAATAGATGTAACATCAGTCTGAAGTCCAGAAAACACAGACCAGAATAGAAGGCCATGTTTTGACCTCAAGCCTTGTTCTCTCCAGAGAGATATTTTAAAGCCACAGAGAACCTTGTATATAATTTAGAAGTTCAATCATTGACTGCAATCTTTAAAATATGACGCCCTGTCAGTCTGAGCGACAGGCCAAACAACCATCCGTCAGATATGAGGTTCCTCACACTCTGATGGACACATCTGTCTGGGCAGCGAGTGAACTTCAGGTGGAATTGAAACTGTTAGAAGAACAAAAGATGACAGAAGTTTTATTTAGACTCATCATGCTGGTGGGAGAAGAAAAAAAGAAAAAACAATGCATTTGACAGTCTTATTATTCTGTTCTCGCTAAAATTAGTACAGATGTTCTTACAAGACGTGCTTGTTGCTGACCTCTGATCTTTCTCGTATCGAACATCGGCTGAATTGCACGTGATTCTGACGCGTTTCATATTTTTACTTTCAACCCAACCAGCTGAAGTGAAACACTCATTCAGTGCATTGTTCTAATAGAATCATTCCTTTTTCGCGTTTACTCAACCACAAAATAGTTCAATGCTTTGGTGTAAAAAATTGTCCATAGAGTAACTGAGAAGTTTTTTTAGTAGCTGTATATTCTCTTTATGCATCAATTTGACTTTAAATCATCTTTTTTTTGTGATCTGGGAGATGAAACATGAATTATCCCTAATTTTCAGGAGATATTTGATCCATGCAGAGTTGAATCATTATATTATAAACTTGCACATAAAGTTAGGCAATAAAAAATTACATTTGAGTAAGATGGAGCTAAACAATAAAGTCACGCTGCATCTTTGTGGAATAGAAGCTGCATCTTGCATCACAGGAGGGTGCTGCAGACATCTTGCTATGACAGAGGCCATTGCTGTAAAGAGAAAAGGTGCAAAACAGCAGCAACACAAAGGAAATTGATAGACAGGGATTTGGACAAAAGAGCAGCTGTAGTCAGGCAGATGGCCAAAGGAAGCAGCAGATAAGAGTTGGAAACTAAAGAAAAGCACCTGATGAGGCTAGAAGCAGGTCATGACCATCAATGAGAAGATGGACCATCGACGGGAACATCCAGTAATGGCTGAAGCACTAACACAACTTTTGTCAATGGTGTGACA
>JBBPBX010053491.1:0-10552 GCA_038048925.1 Garcialebias charrua | reverse complement strand
AGTTCTGAATTGTGGTTTTACAAACATCTCTGTCCCCTTAAGATTATAACAACTTTGTCTTTTAACAAAATGCATTTGGATGTTTAAAGGCAATGCATTATTTTGAAAAAAAAACTTGAAAAAATAGTGCGATAATAACCTCCATTTTGGTGTATGGGTGCATCTAGGTGTAAGAAAGTTTCTTATTGAAAGTTGGGTTTTCACATCAAAATCCAAGATGGCAACCACCAAATATAGATGTAAACCTTGAGCTGGATAACTTGAAAACTAGACAACAGACCAGTTTGCTTTTAGGAGTGTGGCTCATTAGAAATGTTACTTTTGAAAAGTGGGGTTGTCACTTCAAAATCCAAGATGGCCACCACAATAAATATATAAGAACCAGTCAACCCAACCATTTATGGTAGGCTTTGTAGTTTTTAGATTGCTTTGAAGTTTAGTTTCCTCAAATGACTGGGGTGGTTGGTGCGAAAGCCAAATATTAATCTGTCTTGGCTAAGGCCTCCAATGGCCACTCCCTGAGTCCGTCATTACCCCGGTGTGGTGGAGAATATTTCTCTCTTCGCTCACCAGGGTCAATCATTCTGCATCACATCAGACAAGAAACAAAAGGGAACAAAAACTACTTCTGGTCGTATACACGGTTTAACTACCCACTTAAACATCTTGCACAAAAGACAGTGAGGTTTACTTCCATTCACTATTCAAGTTCTCCAATGACGTGTGACATCAGTGCACCGCTTGCTTCTGGTGTTCTGCATGGTCTGTCTGCTCCAAGCTTCTGACTGAGAATGTATCTTCTAATTTTTATACAACAAGTGTTGAACAGAAAATCTACATTGGTGGTCACAACAGGTTCTGCTGCGTGCTAGTCCTGCATCTGATAAAACCATGTGAAATCCAGAGCTGCTAGTGAACATTTCAATGAGCTAAAACCACCAGAATATGTCCACGAGACTAATGTTTGCCCCAAAGAGACTCTGTTGGTGCTGCCTGAATGTTCAGTCACTGCCAACAGGGCAATTTGATAAATCTACGTACTAAAGCAGGTGGTGTTGTGTCCTGTCCTGCAAATGAGGGGAAAAAATAAATAAAAATGAAACTGAAAATGAATAACACACAAAACATATAGTTTAGTTAGTTTGTTTTTTTTTTGGAATATGTAAACAAACAAAAAAATACAGCATGAAGCATAATGTCAAAACTTCTTGTTTTTCATATTGAAGGGAGTGGGTAGAAGTATAAATGTATCAAAATTACCACTCCTTAACCACTTACATACATAATCTTACATTTATTACATGTATAATTCATAAATATAACAACTAAACCCTTATTTAACCATCAATATAGTATCTAAGTTAACTACAGTAGATTAGCAATTATTATTTCTTCAACTTCACCAAATAAAACACAACTAGCATCAATAATAAAATTACCACCAATAGTTGAGTAATAATATTACATGTTATATCCAAGAATAGGTTAGGATGTTAGGATCTGGTTAGGATGCCTCCTGGACGCCTCCCTGGTGAGGTGTTCCGGGCATGTCCCACCGGGAGGAGACCCAGAGGAAGACCCAGGATACGCTGGAGGGACTATGTTTCTCGGCTGGCCTGGGAACGCCTTGGGATTCCCCCAGAGGAGCTGCTCCAAGTGGCTGGGGAGAGGGAAGTCTGGGCCTCCCTACTTAGGCTGCTACCCCCGCGACCCGACCCCGGATAAGCGGAAGAAAATGGATGGATGGATGGATATCCAAGAATAATCATATGTTATATGATCATTTGAAAAGTTTTATGTTTGGACATTGTTTAAGTTCAATTTTCAAATTATTCCACATTTTGACTCCACTTACTGATGCACAAAACCTTTTTCTAGCAGTTCTGAATTTGCACATTTTAAACTGTGATTCCACGTTAACTTATACATTTGCTCTTTAGTTTTAAACAGGTTTTAAATGTTTTCTGGTAATTGTTTATTTTTAGCTTTGTAAAGAATTAGAGCTGTCTGTAGTTTCACTATATGTCAATGAACTTTAATAATTTAGATTTTACAAATAGTGTATTAGTGCTTTCTAAATATCCCACCTTATGGATTATTCTTATTGCTCTTTTTTGTAGTATTGTGCCTGTAGTGTAGATTTGTAATTATTGCCCCCGATTTCTGCACAATAACTTAAATAAGATAAGATTAGTGAACAGTGGAGTACATATAATGCTTTTTGTTCTATGACCGGCTTGGCTTTGTTTAAGAGGGCAATATTTCTTGAGGCTTTACTTTAAACATATCTGATGTGTGGTTTCCAGTTGAGTTTATCATCAACAATGACACCAAGAAATTTTGTTTTCATGAACTCTTTCAATATTCACCCCATTTGTATTTGAACTTCTGTATGTGATTGACAGTTCCCAAACAACATTCATTCAATTTAAAGTTTTCATAATAGTTGAAAACATACAAAACCAAATGCAAACACTGCAAGCTAAGTGATAATGTATGTTGTTCATTTATTAGGATAAACTACTTTTTAGGATATTGTTCTTTGAGATGCGGTGCGCCCCACCTGCCTTTAACACTGGGATCATCATCAGATTATCTGGTGGTCAGGGAAAAAAAAGTCATTTTCTTTTTTCCTTTTCTTTTTTTTCTTTTTTTAAAAGAAAAGGCATTTTGAAATGTCACAGCTGGAAAAACACGTGTAGGTTTTGTTTTCTTCATGCTTTCTGTCATATCCTCACTGCACAGACTACTCAATCACTTAACAGACAAAATGAGTGATGCGTTTTTCTCTGTTTGCTACAATCTCATCTAAACTCTGCATTGTCATCCAGTCTGGGATCCAGTACTTGACCTTAGTAGGCCTATTTATCAGACCTCTGTGTACCAATTCATCTAGTACAGATCATAAATACAAAACTGTTGTGCAACACAAAACTCCTGATTAAAGCGATGATAGAAACACAGGCGGCTCACCCTGTGAATTGTAGCTTCGACTTGTTCTGCCCTCTTGTCTTTTCCTCATTGCAGTTTGTGTTCAAAGATTATGTAAAGAAACAGAATTATTAAAAATTGCACAAGAAAATAAGATGCTTCTGTCCTAGATTGTATATGCTGTATTAATTCAACATTTTTGAGTTTATCTGAGCTGAACATTAAAGGTTAGTTTGTGTACTGCTTTGTGGGAAACCCAAACTCTGGTCTGACGGGATGATTCTGTAATATCTCTGTTTGTCAGCATGCACAGTGACTCATTTTAACAGCAGAATGGCAACAATAAGCATTGACTCATGTGTGCGCTGCCAGGTTTGACCATTTTCTGTCCATCCCACAGTGCATTATTATCACAATTACCTTTTACATAAAACCTCAGTGTGTCCACCTTACAAGTCAGCTTGTTGGAAATGTTACCGACCGAATGGGGCAGTCTGAAAAAAATAAAAGTTATCTTTTTTTTAATAACATGAGCTGAATTGGAAAGAGAAAAAAAATCGAGTTGCACCTCCTACGTTGGACCCAAACCTGCAGATCAGTGAGCGGCTTTGGGGAAGAGAAAAGAGAAAAAAGGTCATCTGTGGGAGTTTTCTCCACAGATGTCCGAGTTGCCACCCTCCGCTCTCACACATCAGAAGTTTTCTCTGTTTTCCTGCTTGTATGTTGCTTTGAAGGTTCAGACACTTCTTTGTGTTATTTCTATCTGGACAAAAGGGGCAAAGCTGAACAATGTGCAAGGGCGAATGTGAAACAGGAACTGTATTCGACTCGTCAGTGATTTTTTTGTTTTGTTTTATTTTTCTCTCTCAACAAGCTGGATGACATTGGGCGTGTACATGTTTTCCTCTTACTGACCAAACCGGAAGTAAGAATGAAACACAGATTTTAATGTTTATAAAGCAGAACAGCTTGCAGCTCATGATTATTATTATTATTAATGTATATTTCTGGGGCTAAAGACCAGCTCTGGCAACCCCACCTATAAACAACCCTAAAACCTGAGATATAAAGAGAAATGTTATTGAAAAGCTCTGAGTCGTCTTCATTTTCCCATATAGACAGGACTGAAAACACCGCTCGGTGAATGTGTTTATCGAAAAGTGCCTGATCAAAACCAACAGAGCGTAAATGACCCGGCATCGCTCAAAAACCCCAGGAAAAATGCTCATATTTATGAGCGTTTTCTCTCGGAGCATGTTAGGTGATCCCGAGCAGACAAGTGTCATGTTATTTCATGCCTTGGTGTGCACGATAAAGCACGGCGGCTGGGGGGAAATAGCCTGTCAGTGCCAGTGACCATTCCGCCTAGAAGGCAGCATGTTTGTGTTTACCTGAAATTATACGTCCCTGACATTGGAGGTTCATTCAGCAAGTAAACAAAATGAGAGGGTTGGGAAGGGTTTAGCAAAGCTGAAAAAAAAAAAAGGAATTAAATAAAAAATAAAAAAGAAGCAAAAGAAATCTCATCACAAAAGTGCACCACTTGGCTCCAGTGCAATTACCTTCTGTAAATGAAGCTCAGTCTGTCCTGTGCGCGCCGCGCCCTCCGTGCATGCGGCTTGCACGAACACTGTGTCAACTAAGCAGCGCGGGCGTCTGTGTGGAAGGTGCCAGGCTGTTTACTTTTGTTGTGGTGTGGATTGATGAGGTGGCGGAGGCCCAGGCAGAGGCCATGATGTGAATAGTTGGAGTCTTACTGTGGAGAAAGGTGTTTCCCCTCTGAGGCGGCTAACTGAGTTTGACAAAGCTGTTGCTACCTGGCGCCGCTCCAGGAGCCCGATGTGTAGATGCACGTTTGGTGCATAGTGGTGAAAGGTATAACGCAGAGACGAAAGGGAGGAGGCAGCTCCCATGATGCAGTTTAGGTGGTGCACGTCAGTTTATGGTGCATTTTAGCAACGTAGCAAAAGTAATGGTTTGACAGTGTTGTTTCTGTGTATGGCCTGCTAGTATGAATTGCAAATGTAATATACTAGTCTGTCAGTCAGGGGAGGCAGGTGAGGCGGTGCCTCTCCTGTCTTCATGACAAGTAAAATACTAACACTGATAAGAAAAAATGCGTTTGACCATTTGACTGTTTAGTAAAACAGTTTTCTGAATTATTTCAACACTGCATTGGTCAAAATCACATAATATACACATTGCATGTTCAAACAATGCTGGGTGAGGCAGTGTAGTGCTCTGGTTCACCTCTGGGGGCGCTGTGTCATATACAATATAAAGTAGGCGGTTGGAACATGCCCATTGCTGTCTCTCTTTATATCGCCAATATACATGTTTGATTACACATGTGCTACAGATGTTGATGTTCTACAGTCTGTCTAAAATATTGAATGAATGAATGTGTGTGACATATTTCTTCTTTCTAATCGGTCATAAATACACAGTGAAAATACACAGGGTGAGGCAGAAAGTACTGTGCAGCACAGATAGGGGGCAGTGCTGCCCCATAGGGACAAGGAAACGTCGCTGTGCGTTTTTCTGTTAAGCAGCAGGGTGGAACATAGATATTATATAAATACTAGATACCCTACGGACTGGAGCTGCCTATTGGAGCGGACGTTCCGTGCGGCCGCCATCTTGGATGGGTATATTTCGCGCTCCCAGCGCATTTATTTGTATTGAAGAAGCTGTATGCTCCACTAAAAACAATCATAACTTCACGAATTCTTACCCGATTTTCACACAGTTTTGTTTGTTATAAACGTCAGAGATGTGGTTATGAGGTGTGACACTGCTACTCAATAAAAGTATGTGCTTTCATGCTTAAATACTTTGTTTTATGCTCTTTAACAAAGATTGATTGATTGATTGATGTTTATTCATTCATTTTAAAAGAACAATACAAGACAGTTTCATCAGATACAAGAATAAAAGTAGGATCAAATGAAGGGAGCAGAAAGAAGATGAAATCTTATTATATCTGCCCCTTAGATGCCCCATGGGATATTAATAAATGTATACATTTTTAAATTAAAAAAACTAGTTTGATTGTTCAGCCTCCCTGGGCTGCCACCTTACCGTGGTGGAGGGGTTTGAGTGTCCCAATGATCCTAGGAGCTATGCTGTCAGGGGCTTTATGCCCCTAGTAGGGTCACCCAAGGCAGACAGGTCCTAGGTGAGGGACGAGACAAAGCGCAGCCCACAAGACCCCTTATGATGAATAATATAAATGGAAACAATGTTCCCTCGCCCGGACGCGGGTCACCGGGGCCCCACTCTGGAGCCAGGCCCGGAGGAGGGGCACGTTGGCGAGCGCCTGGTGGCCGGGCTTTCACCCATGGAGCTCGGCCGGGCACAGCCCGAAGAGGAGACGTGGGTCCCCCTTCCCATAGGCTCACCACCTGTGGGAGGGGCCAAAGGGGTCGGGTGCATTGTGGAATGGGTGGTGGCCGAGGGCGGGGACCCTGGCGGTCTGATCCTCGGCTACAGAAGCTGGCCATTGGGACATGGAATGTCACCTCTCTGGTGGGGAAGGAGCCTGAGCTAGTGTGTGAGGTTGAGAGGTTCCGGCTAGAAATAGTCGGACTCACCTCAACGCATGGCTCTGGCTCTGGAACCAGTTTCCTTGAGAGGGGTTGGACACTCTTCCACTCTGGAGTTGCCCCTGGTGAGAGGCGCCGAGCAGGAGTGGGCATACTTGTTGCCCCCCATCTTGGTGCCTGTACGTTGGGGTTCACCCCGGTGAACGAGAGGGTAGCCTCCCTTCGCCTACGTGTGGGGGGACGGGCTCTGACTGTTGTTTGTGCCTATGCGCCGAACGGCAGCGCAGATTACCCACCCTTTTTGGAGTCCTTGGAGGGGGTATTGGAGGGTGCGCCTCCTGGGGACTCCCTTGTTCTGCTGGGGGACTTCAACGCTCACGTGGGCAATGACAGTGAGACCTGGAGGGGTGTGGTTGGGAGGAACGGCCCCCCTGATCTGAACCCGAGTGGTGTTCTGTTGTTGGACTTCTGTGCTCGTCATGGATTGTCCATAACGAACACCATGTTCAGGCATAAGGGTGTCCATATGTGCTCTTGGCACCAGGACACCCTAGGTCGTAGTTCAATGATCGACTTTGTTGTCGTCTCATCTGATCTGCGGCCGCATGTCCTGGACACTCGGGTGAAGAGAGGGGCGGAGCTGTCAACTGACCACTACCTGGTGGTGAGTTGGCTCCGATGGTGGGGGAGGATGCCGGTCAGACCTGGCAGACCCAAACGTATTGTGAGGGTCTGCTGGGAACGTCTGGCAGAGTCTCCCGTAAGACGGAGCTTTAACTCCCACCTCCGGGAGAGCTTTGAACACGTTCCGAGGGAGGCGGGGGACATTGAGCCCGAGTGGGCCATGTTTCGCGCCTCTATTGTCGAGGCAGCTTATCGGAGTTGTGGCCGCAAGGTTGTTGGTGCCTGTCGTGGTGGCAACCCTCGAACCCGGTGGTGGACACCGGCGGTGAGGGATGCTGTCAAGCTGAAGAAGGAGTCCTATTGGGCCTTTTTGGCCTGTGGGACCCCGGAAGCAGCAGATAGGTACCGGCAGTCCAAGCGGCATGCGGCTCGGGTGGTTGCTGAGGCAAAAACTCGGGCGTGGGAGGAGTTCGGAGAGGCCATGGAGAATGACTTCCGTACGGCTTCGAGGCGATTCTGGTCCACCATCCGGCGTCTCAGGGGGGGAAAGCGGTACGCGACCAACACCATTTATGGTGGGGATGGCGTGCTGTTGACCTCAACTCGGGATGTTGTGAGTCGGTGGGCGGAATACTTCGAAGACCTCCTCAATCCTACTGGCACGTCTTCCACTGAGGAAGCGGAGCCTGGGGACTTTGGGTCGGGCTCTCCAATCTCTGGTGCTGAGGTCGCCGAGGTGGTTAAAAAGCTCCGCGGTGGCAAGGCTCCGGGGGTGGATGAGATTCGTCCTGAGTTCCTTAGGGCTCTGGATGTTGTGGGGTTGTGTTGGCTTACGCGACTCTGCAATATCGCGTGGACATCGGGGGCAGTTCCCTTGGATTGGCAGACTGGGGTGGTGGTTCCCCTATTCAAAAAGGGGGACCGTAGGGTGTGTTCCAACTATAGAGGGATCACACTCTTAAGCCTCCCTGGTAAGGTCTATTCAGGGGTTCTGGAGAGGAGGGTCCGTCGGATAGTCGAACCTCGGATTCAGGAGGAGCAGTGTGGTTTTCGTCCTGGTCGTGGAACACTAGACCAGCTCTACACCCTCAGCAGGGTCCTGGAGGGTGCGTGGGAGTTTGCCCAACCAGTTTACATGTGCTTTGTGGACTTGGAAAAGGCATTCGACCGCGTCCCTCGGGGGGTTCTGTGGGGGTACTCCGGGAGTATGGGGTACCAGGCCCATTGATATGGGCTGTTAGGTCCCTGTACGACCGGTGTCAGAGCTTGGTCCGCATTGCCGGCAGTAAGTCAGGCTCGTTTCCGGTGAGAGTTGGACTCCGCCAAGGTTGCCCTTTGTCACCGATTCTGTTCATAACTTTTATGGACAGAATTTCTAGGCGCAGCCAAGGTGTTGAGAGGATCCGTTTTGGTGGCCTTAGAATCGCTTCTCTGTTTTTTGCAGATGATGTGGTCCTATTGGCTTCATCAGCTCGTGATCTACAGCTTTCGCTGGAGCGGTTTGCAGCTGAATGTGATGCGGCCGGGATGAGGATCAGTTCCTCCAAATCCGAGGCCATGGTCTTGAGCCGGAAAAGGGTAGCGTGCCCTCTCCGGGTCGGGGAGGAGGTCCTTACCCAAGTGGAGGAGTTTAAGTATCTCGGGATCTTGTTCACGAATGAGGGAAAACTGGAGCGTGAGATCGATAGGCGGATAGGTGCAGCGTCCGCAGTGAAGCGGGCGCTGTACCGGTCTGTCGTGGTGAAGAGAGAGCTGAGTCAAAAGGCAAAGCTCTCAATTTACCGATCGATCTACGTTCCCACCCTCATCTATGGTCATGAGCTTTGGGTTATGACCGAAAGAACAAGATCTCGGATACAAGCGGCTGAAATGAGTTTTCTCCGCAGGGTGGCTGGACTCTCCCTTAGAGATAGGGTGAGAAGCTCAGTCATCCGGGAGGGACTCGGAGTAGAGCCGCTGCTTCTCCACATCGAGAGGAGCCAGTTGAGGTGGCTCGGGCATCTGGTTAGGATGCCTCCTGGACGCCTCCCTGGTGAGGTGTTCCGGGCATGTCCCACCGGGAGGAGACCCAGAGGAAGACCCAGGATACGCTGGAGGGACTATGTTTCTCGGCTGGCCTGGGAACGCCTTGGGATTCCCCCAGAGGAGCTGCTCCAAGTGGCTGGGGAGAGGGAAGTCTGGGCCTCCCTACTTAGGCTGCTACCCCCGCGACCCGACCCCGGATAAGCGGAAGAAAATGGATGGATGGATGGAGTTTGATTGTTCATTTGAATTTATTTTACTCTCTCACTCAAACACAGCATACTATACAGAGTCTTGTGTACAATGCTACAGCAACTTTTTTTTTTAATTATTTTTGAGTGCTGTGCATGTAAACAGTTGTGAACTAACCTTTTTTTATAAGACCTGAAAAAGTAATCTAAACCCTCCAGGGGCCTCATGTATCAACCGTGCGTGCGCACAAAAACATTGCGCACGTCACTTTCCACGCAAAACCCCGTATGTATCAAAACTGAAATGAACGTGAATATCTGCGCATCCACGTACATTTCCACGCCAGCTCCCCTGCTTGCGTACGCACGTTTCTGTGGTTCTTGTTCCTTTGGCGACACTTACAGGTGCTTCTGAGAAACTGAAGCCCCACAGTCTGTGGTTGACTTTAAGAGCGGCTTGAAGACCTTTCTTTTTAACCGAGCATACTCTTCTCCTCATGATTCTACTTTTGATCTTAGTTGATACTGTTGTTGATTTTAACTGTTTTATTATTTGTTTTATCGACATTTAATTCTGTTGCACTTTGTAGCACTTTGAGATTTTCATTAATGAAAGGTGCGTTATAAATTGAATTCATTATTATTATTATTATTATTATTATTATTATTATTATTATTATTATTATTATTATTATTATTATTATTATTACTATTAACTGTTCATGATGTGAAAATGATTAATATTCCCACCAAACACACGATTAACAAGTACATCCACATGGACGCGCAAAGTTGTGCAAAAAATAAATGTAACAGGAACGGATACATTCAGCCTTACTGGAGGATATAGATAGTGTAACACGCAGAGCATTTATTTATAAACAGATATAATTCTCTGATCTAGGATATGGCTTATCAGCCGTTTTCAGAAATAATCATTTTTCAGTTTGGCACTGCTGCGCACTGGCGCAACACAGGGGCCGCGCATCACGCGTGCACGTGCAGAAACTGGGGTTCCACAGGAGCTTAGAGGGAGCTGGCAGGTCGATCAGGGCTGTGCCAGTCCAGTCCACACAAAGCCGATTCATGTCCAATGGAATGGTCTCATCCATATGATCCCAAAGGCTGAGTTATGGTCGCGCTTTGAGCGCGCGTGCACCCTCGCCGGTGTTACACGGCAGTGGAGGTGTGTCATTATCTGTGTTTATTGTAGATGTCTCCAAAATGACACGTGAAAGT
>JBBPBX010053489.1:0-11642 GCA_038048925.1 Garcialebias charrua | reverse complement strand
ACTGTATATATGTATATACTGTATATATGTATATACTGTATATATGTATATACTGTATAGATAGTTTCTTTTTTTTTTTTTCAGGGATGTTGAGTTAAAATTTAGGGGTGCTTGAGCATCCCCAAAAAGAGGCTAAAATCACCACTGCGTCTATAGTCTTTCCTGGTAGGGGAAATAAAAGAAAAAAACTGACACAAAGTGAAGTGTCATTTTACTGACATTGTTATGCTGACTACATGTTAAGATTTGTTTTAAGAGTTTGAAAAGCCAGCCCAAGATCCTTCAGGAGCGCGGACGTGACGTTGCATAAACACGGCGTAATTAGCATTCAAGGGCGACGACAGATTGTTGCTGACAAGTCATGGCTCAATCATTATAAAAACAGCAGGTCTTTTATGTGTGTGCTGCTGTGAGTTTGGCAGGTTAGTCCATTAAGCAGAGATCAGCTATGTATGAAGAGAGTCTACAATCCAAGACAAACACAATAAAACACATTACAGCATGGCGAGGAGACGACTCGCGTCAAGGTTACTTTGGTTCCACATTTTCCAATCAGTTCTACTTTCCTTCAGATTTTCATCTTAGCTCCAGATTCCCCTTATTTAAATCAACTCCTTTCTTCTGTTTTATTTCAATTTAGAGACAAATATGGTAATCACAAACCACACAAGAAAACCGGGTTTATCATTCTGCAGTGTTTTCCTTCAGGTAAATGACTTTACATAATCAAATGAACGGCCCTGATTCCTGAAGATGCCTCTTCGTTTTCCTTCCCGCCGCTCTGACCGCAGCAGCTTTACTGAAGCATGATGTTCCAGTCTGCTGGCTAACAGTGCAGGCTAGTCACACTTTTGTCAGCTGCGTGTTTCTGAACACACAATGCTGCACAGCGTATTGACATGTTGCTGCGTCTTGACATTTTTCTTCTTGTCCCTAACTTCTGGTCTGAAGGCGTCTGAAGAATCACCCACACTCCCCAGTCAGATTGATTTTTGCAGAGGAGGAAACAGAATGATATAAACAAACGTTAGAAGCATTCAGACGCCAGTTGACATTGCAGGCTGCTAATGAATCAGAAAGTAATTGTGCAGTCTGTCTCAAGGGCACCTGTTAGGTGATTTTTATGCTTTGTGTTTATGCAGCTACTGTGAACTCATTCTGTCTTTCTGAGGAGGCATTCAGCATTAAAGTCAGCTTTATCTTTGCTTTTTTTTTTTTTGTTTTTTTGTTTTTTGGTAAATCCTCTGCAACTTTCTTTCATATCATCAACTTTTTGCATAATCTCAGCATAAAGAATAACTCTTTCTGGACTGATCTCTATGCTCGTCAAACAAAGTAATGTAAATAGCAATTAATACAACATCAACAACAACGACTGATAAATTCTGTGGTGCATTTGAAACCTTCACTAAAATATGAGAAACATCTCAGTAGAAGTGAATATAAATGCACCAATTTAAATCTTCTAGCAGTTATAGATCAAAACTAAAGGGTCATTATCCAAACTGAATGACTCCTCTGCACAAACGCTCTAGTTTACCAATAATGGACGTTTTTTAAGCTGTCACTCAGTCAGAAACAGGTTCAATTTCAAGGTTCTTTATTGTCATTTACATCCCATGTGGCACATGAGGTGGAAGGAAATTGTGTACTCAAGGTCCCAGTTGCACCCAATGATAGCAAAAATATAAAATATAAAAAGAAACAGTATAAAAGGATTAATTCAACCTTTATTTAGTCAGGTAAATCTCATTGAGCCTCGAGGGCTCATTTACAAAAGCGACCTGCTACAAACTAAAGAATGATGAACATCAATGGTAGAATTTCCTTAAACAACAAACAACAGAAAAAAAAAAAAACGTAGGAGAGAAATAGAAAGTGAAATGCAAAGTATCAAAACTAGCAAAACACCACAAGGTAGATGTACAAAATCAAAAACAGGAACATATCTGAAGATATTCATTGAAGATTGAAGATATATGCTAAACGCATGCTAAACAATACACTAAAAGATCTAAGATATGGGCTAAATACTAATAAATAATAAATATTCTTACACCTAAGTTAGTCATGGAGTTCCTCAGGGCTCAGTGCTTGGACAACTACTCTTTATTTTATATGTTTCCATTAGGTAAAGGTATATCAAATAATAATAATAATAATAATAATAATAATAATAATAATAATAATAATAATAATAATAATAATAATAATAATAATAATAATAATAATAATAATAATAATAATAATAATAATAATAATAATAATAAAAGATAAAGGTATTAAACTTAATGGGATATATTTTTATGGTTATGCTGATGATACACAGTTATATTTGTCTATGAAACCCATGAATCCAATCATCTATGTAGACTTCAAGTATGTCTTAAAGACATAAAAATCTGGATGGCCCTTACTTTTCTCCTTTTGAACACAGACAAGACTGAGGTTTTGGTTTTTGGACCTGAGCATCTTGGGAATTCATTTTTCAGTCTTTCTCCTTCCTTGGATGGCATTAATCTGGCCTCCAGCTCTAAAGTTAAACATCTGAAAGTTATGCACCATAACTCATGTTCCCTGAAGGAAGGGAACGAGGTGCAACACGATTGCTATGGGAATCAGCGCCTCTGCACGGTTACCTGAAGTAATACACTCACGCCTTTATGGCTAGGGCGTCAGCGTCGCGCCAGAGGCCCCGCCCTCTGGATATTTAAATATTTCTCTAAAATGCACTTTACCGAGTTTTCAGCATTGAAAGGGCCACATGTGTTGCACCTCGTTCCCTTCCTTCAGGGAACATGAGTTATGGTGCATAACTTTCAGTTCCCTTTCAGTCGTTCTCTCGGTGCAACACGATTGCTATGGGAACGTAATCCATTCACACCCTTGAAATGCTCAGCAAAATGCATGTCAGAACATCTGCCTTAATACGGCAGGCATTTCCCAGATGCTCTCCACAAGCTATGTAGAGAGCACAGCCTGAGAAGAAAAATGCCACATGTAGAAACATCAGCCATCTTGGTTACAGCAAACTGGTTGGTCCACTTAAGTTGTTTACTTGGTGGGGTAGCTTCAGTTTGCTTTGGACTACTCTGACTGACGAAGCCCTCTGGAGTGAGGGTGAAACGTTTCTACTAAAAAGAAACTGTCCAGATGAACTGATTGAGAATGAGCGGATTTGATACCTGGACTATTGAGAATTAACTTTCTTGTCTTGAACCACTTTGGACATGTCTGCCTGCCTGGGAGGAGTCGACGAGGGACAAGCCCCCAGAAACCATCTTGGCTACAGCAAACTGGTTGGTCCACTTAAGTTGTTTACTTGGTGGGGTAGCTTCAGTTTGCTTTGGACTACTCTGACTGACGAAGCCCTCTGGAGTGAGGGTGAAACGTTTCTACTAAAAAGAAACTGTCCAGATGAACTGATTGAGAATGAGCGGATTTGATACCTGGACTATTGAGAATTAACTTTCTTGTCTTGAACCACTTTGGACATGTCTGCCTGCCTGGGAGGAGTCGACGAGGGACAAGCCCCCAGAAACCATCTTGGCTACAGCAAACTGGTTGGTCCACTTAAGTTGTTTACTTGGTGGGGTAGCTTCAGTTTGCTTTGGACTACTCTGACTGACGAAGCCCTCTGGAGTGAGGGTGAAACGTTTCTACTAAAAAGAAACTGTCCAGATGAACTGATTGAGAATGAGCGGATCAGCCTGATGTTACCACTGGACACATAGATGAAAAGACCAGCTAGAGACAGCATAAATGTCCTCTGCTAGTGTGATTACTCATCATCTCCTTTTTCCCTGGAAATCTTGAGAAGCAGGAGGAAAAGAGCAAGGGACCTATTACGCCACTGGCAATCAGATGGCAATGTGGAGGTATAAAACCCAGTTCAAGCACAGGGTAACCTTCCAGGTCACCAGGGGAAAAAAAATTATGTACAAGGGGCACGCACGAGTCCCTCATCTGCTTCTTGAACAGACAATTACTAGGACTGTCAAAGAGGCCCATCCTGATGTTGGAGAACTGTCAGAGGAGAGGGGAACCCTTCCACTGAAGCATCTCCCAAGTAAACATAAACACCAAGGGTGTCCCTTGTGTATGCTGTTGTTGTTGCTGGAACAAAGACAATCAGGCCTTAGGCCCTCAGCCATTTCCCTTCAGTGGCCAGGCTGAAGGCTGCCACTGCTCTGGACGTAGGTGTAGAAGCTGCCCATGTGCCTGAGTCAGCAGGTCTCTGTAAGAGGGCAACTGCCATGGTATCCCTGAACATTGAGAAGTAGAGGTCACATTGTGAACTGGCTCCGCATGGGAACAAGTCCACCGAGGTTCTTCCAAACCGTGACCAGACCTGATCCACGACTCGTGGGTTCAGTCTTCAATCTGATTCCAAAAGAGACCCTCTTGAGAGGGCATTTGCTCCGTAACTCAGTTCACTCGGAACATGAGTCACCCTGAGCGACAATAATCCTGGAGCGTACCATGTGAGCATCCTCTGTGTCAGGCTGAAGAGGGCTTGGGATCTCGTCCCCCCTTCCCAGTCAATGAAGGACACCATGGTTTTGTTATCTGATTACACCAGGACGTGCTGTCCCGCAATCAGACCTTTACCAAAGAAGTATTTTGCTGACAGGAATACGGCCAACAACTCCAAGAAGTTGATGTACAATCTTGCTTCCTGCTCATTCCAGAGGACTCGGGCATTCTGATTTCTATAGACTGCCTCCCCATCCTGTTTCCGAGGTGTCCGTCGTGATGACGACATGGGATGACACCCTACCTTACGGAACCCCTTCCGTGAACACAGACAGGTCCCTACAAGGTTCTGGGACCCTCAGGCACTTTGAACTGATTCTAAATTTTCTTGTTTACCCAGACGGGGGGCAGGTCATTTTTGTTGGTTTAGCCATATATGCAAGGCCCGCATCTTCAGCAATGCGTGTGGCACACAGGGTATGACTTCCGCCAAGAGGCCTAAAAGGCGTTGGCACGTTTACAGGGGAATCCGTTGATTCAGTTTAAACTTTGCCAGGCAACGGCGAATCGAGGAAACACGTTCCTCTGAGAGCCAGGCCCTGTACCGGATGGTCTAGACCTGCACTCCCAGAAATACGGTAATCCGTGATGGGGTCAGGTCACTCCTTTGTAGGTTTATGACAAAACCGAGAGACTCCAGGTGAGAGATCACCCTGCAGGAGTGTGACTGGGCCTGTATTCTGCTTCCGGCCAAAAACCAGGAGGACATCCAGGTAGTTCATAATCCTGACTCCTTGATTCCTAAGAGGGGTCAGGGCTGCATCCAGACATTTTGTAAATGTACGAGGAGCAGTCTTCAAACCGAAGGGTAAGGCTTTGTATTCATAAGGTTTCCCTTCGAAGGCAAACCGGAGAAATTTCCTGTGCCTCCTCCAGACGCCCACATGGAAATAGGCGTCTTTCAAATCCACCGTACAAGCGTAGTCTCCAGGTCTCACGGACTGGGGGACCTGCGGCAGTGTCAACATTTTGAACTTGAAAAATTCTTGTTTTCTTGCCCAGAGTCCTGAGATCCAGGACCGGTCTCAGGGATTCATCTCTTTTGGGCACCAGGAAGAGCTTGCTACGCTGACCGGAGCATGATTTGTGCTCTGGAACAGTATTTATTACTCCTTTCTGCAGCATCGTTGACACTTCCTCCCTCAGCACGTGTGCGCGTGCTGGGTTAATATCGGAACGCAGCATCCCCACAAAAAAAAAGGGGGGGGGGGTCCCTTGATGAACTGTAGCTTGAGCCCACAATGCATCCGCTGTGATGACCCGTAGTTTGTGTCTCACAAAAGTGGTGAGTCAAGAACAAGGGCAGTCTGTGCTCTGGTACTTTCATTCTCGTATATGCATGAAACAGTGTTTGTTTTTTTTATTACACATACAGTAAACAAGTTGTTTTAGTGTGCACACACATACCACCAGCTCCTTGTAGCATTTTACAAGTGAAGTCTGGGCTCAAAAAGTCAGGTTCCCGTACTGCGTGAGCGGGCAAACCTGAAGCCCTGTTCCCATTTTGGGACCAGGACGCATTCAGTAGTCTGAGATTTTATTGTCGTGTTTGGATGGCAATTTCTCTTTATTACACAAGGGTCTGAGTGTTCTTGTGTATTTAAACGTTCCAAAACAGCTAGTCTGTGCTCCTTAAACACAAGTACTGGTGGTAAAAATTCAGCATTTTCTCTCCTTTTGTGAGTGAGCGCCTGTAATGGTGGAGGGGCATCTCAGACTTTCCTTTTCTTTTTGCTGGTGGCCCCTTGCAGCTCCTGTAGCTTTTCTGCCTGGTGGGCCTGCGATACCGAGGCCACTTGTCCTTGTCCATCCCACCAGGGCCCCTCGGGCCCTGACATGGTTAACGTCAGAGAGTCATCCATAGCCTCATGGGTAGATAAGCTCTTAGCGTCACGATGTTCTGTCATAGGCATAGGGAAAAACTACCAGGTAGCGCAGCTGAACAGGTAGCTGGAATTCCTCCTCCTGGACTATGCTGGACAGAGAGTCTCCTTGTTAGCCGGGGCTAAACATGGAGATACTCATGAGCCCGCTAGCGGTGCTAAGATGGGCCCTCGAGCAGCGTAGCATCGGTAAAAAACACTTAGTTATGCAATGAATTCTACCGTCGATTCGGCCAGACAGGATAGCGAAACAGGCAAAATATGAGAAGGTTAACTAGCAAGCTAGGCCAAGCATTTTCACATACCTCCCGATGGAGTCCTTCATTGTCCGCTCGTAGCCGCGCTAATCGTGTTAGCAATGCTGCCGTCCGCCCCGTGTTGTCGTGGGAGCTCCTGGTTAGCCATGCTAACCGTGGGAGCTAGCCAGATAGCAGCGGGGTTACTCCATTTCTACTCTGCTTTCTCCGGGGTCATCCGCGAGAAAAACTTTGAGTGTCCTTGTGTGTAACATCCCTGAGCAGACCGGACAGGCCTTGTGGGTGTCCGCTGCTGAAAAAAGGGGGTATCCAGATCCGCTGAAGCAGGTTCGGGAGCCGGAGCTCACAGCCTGCCAGAGTTCCTCGTCCGAGGACCTCCTCTTGCTGAGTTGCTCGAGGCTGCTGGCCTGTTAGCTTCGTTAGCTTAGCAGGTAGCGTGCCTTGCAGTTAGCGTTTGCTAACCGAGCAGTAGAAAAGCAGAAGAGAAAAGGCACGGGAGCTGGGGCTCACTGGCCTGCTGGTCTTCTTTGAGTTTTGGGTTTTCGCATTACCTTCTCGGGAGCCATGGCTGAGAATAGTTAAGCCCGTTAGCATTGCTAACGTCGTCCGGAGACGTCTCCCTCCTCGTGTCACTTTTGTCGGCTAGCCTGCTACTTGTTAGCAGGGTAGTGGTGTCGCGCAGTCAGCGCCGTCGAGCGACGCGGTCTGTGGAGAGAGGAGAAGAAAACTTTGGGGTGAAGGAAAAATGTGCCGGACCAGCTTTCGCCAGCCCAGCAGTCCGCAGGAAAAGATTCTCTGTATGCTCTGTGTAGGGAGCGAGCTCACCTCTGGTTGAGCGATGAAAATACAGAGACGATCCGAGAAGAGTGTTTCAGGTTTAAGCAAGGTGAAAGGCAATAAGAGAAAGATGGACGGGCATCATCCGCCTAAATATCCAGAGGGCCGGGCTTCTGGCACGATGCTGATGCCCTAGCCGTAAAGGCGTGAGTGTATTACTTCAGGTAACCGCGCGGAGGCGCTGATTCCCATAGCAATCGTGTTGCACCGAGAGAACGACTGAAATGGAACTTGGTGTTATTTTTGATCAGGACATGTCTTTTATTCCCCACATTAAAATTGTTACCTCCTTCTTCCACCTGCTAAAATTAGAAACTTCTTATCTAAAAATGTTGCAGAAAAACTGGTTCATGCATTTTTTTTTCTCTAGACTGGGCTATTGCAATGGTTTATGTGGGTGTCCAAATATTTCTTTCAAAAGTCTTCAGATAATCCAAAATGCTGCTGCCAGAGTCTTAACTGGAGTTAGTGGAAGAGATCATATCTCTCAAGTTTTATCTTCTCTCCATTGGCTCCCTGTCAAATCCAGAATAGAATTCAAAATCTTACTTCTAACCTACAAAGCTCTCATCAACCTAGCTCCATCTTACAGTATATTACAGAGCTTATTGTTCCATATTTTTTCTAACAGAGCACTTTTCTCTCAGACTGCAGGTTTGCTCGCGATTCCTAGAGTTTCCAAAAGCAGAATGGGAGGAAGATCTTTCAGTTCTCAGGCTCCTCTCTTGTGGAACCAACTTCCATTTTCTGTCCGTGAGGCTGACACATTGTCCAGTTTTAAGACTGGGCTTAAGACTTTCCTTTTTGATAAATCATATAGTTAGGGTTGGCTTGGGTTTCCTGAGTTATCCGTTAGCTATCCACCTTATTCCTGGGGGTGTCACTGTAGAAGCGATTATGTGTCTTACCCCCGGAAGTAGAATTTCTGCACTGGCTCCTCGTTGTTTACTTGCTGATCTGTACGTGTCATTGAAGTTCTGTTTTCTGTTATTTCGAGCTAATATTGTCACGAAGATGTCCTTGCGGAGCTCGGGTACCTGTTGCGCTGTTCGTGGCTGTACGAATAATCAGACAAAGCTGAATTTGTGGCTGCAACTAGTGTGTGTTGAACATGCTCCGAAAACCAAAACCTGCATCCTTCTTTGTGGCTGGACTACGAGAAAACACCTGAAAAAAGACTCTGTATCCTCCAGAGGATCGAGAACACCAGGTATGATTAAGAGAAAGCTTTTAGTGTTATGATTTTATGTAGTCAGTGATTAAATGATACTAATATTTTCGTTCATAACTGGCAAATAAGCACGCACCTATACAGTATATGTATGCTGTGTGTGCGTTTATTTATATATGTATATATAACATAGGTGTGTGTGTGTGTTTATATATATATATATATATATATATATATATATATATTGTGTGTGTGTGTGTGTGTGTGTGTGTGTGCGTTGGTGCAAGCGTATTGGCCCGCCTATGCGCCAGACTACGTACCGACATTATCGGGACATTTGGTATTAGCCAGCCTTTGCCAATGTCTGGATAAAACACAGATTGTATCCAAATATATTAATATGTAAACATTGTTTTTTCTCATCAATATCAGCGTAACTTGTGGCTAATAGGCTGCCTGGATGAGTTGGAGTGTGCTTTAACACTTAAAATTGTTTTAATAAAAAGTTATTTACATTTATAAAATTGGCTGGCTACGCACCTCCCAGGGTATTTGTGTGTGGTGTGTATGTTTTTGTGTATCGGTTGCATTTATTGCAGCCGTGTGTGTGGCTCACTGACACACATGGCGCCAAACTGCAACGCCCCTCCTCTCGTGATGTGGAGACCGCGCGAAACTCCAACGCCGCCCCTCCTCTCGTGATGTGGAGACCCTGTAGTGGGCGGGGGCTCAGGGCGGGGCCTCAGGTGACCGAGTTTTTAAAAGTTAAAGCCCCTTGAGCTTACACGTGCAGAGTTATGGCGTCGTGTGTTGAGTGCATGTAGGTGAGCGGAGATTATTTTTGGAGAGCGATTTAAATAAAATTTTGCAGCGGTAGGTGGACAGAGTGTCAGAGTGTATTGACTTCATTCAGGTAAGAATTAAAAAAATTTTTTTGTTGCTTTTGATGACATCATCTCAAGGAAATGTTAACCTAATCCAGTAGTAACGTGACTTTAACCGCAGCGTCACAAACTGTGAAGACTGTAGAAAACTTTATCAACATTTAGATAAATTAGGAAGTATCTGTGCATGAGTTTTGAGTGCGTGAAGAAAGACGCAGCTCAAACTAGCTGCGGCTAGCGTTAGCATGTAACGTAACTTCACTTCAGAAGCGTGACAACCTTTCAACGCTGTTGAAAACTTTTATAGACATTTATATAAATCAGCGATACTATATATGCATCACTTGTGGATGTTTTTAGTGGTTATTTAGAGTCTTAACGCGACGAAGACAAAATTAAACGCACGTCGCGTTAGCGTCACTACCGTGAACGTGTCACGTCACAATAACAGCGTGACTAACGCTGTAATTTAACATGCGTTAATAGGGTAGAGGGGTTTTAATGTTTCCAACGTCATTTTTCTGCTAATTCTGCTCTTTTTTTTTTTTTTTTTACCTCTGAGCAGTGAGCAGACGGACGAACTGCGTCGTTACGTCATCACGTCATCACGTTGCAGCCTCGTTACGTCATCACGTTGACTGCAGTTTTATGTAGGTATAAGAATACTGTTGTTGGAATACTGAATACTGAATAATACAGAATACTGTATAAGTGTATTGTATAAACTTGAGAATTGTTTTTTAACTTTTTCATATTTTTACATGTACAGGTTTTCAGCTAGTCCAAGAGGTCATTTGGTATTTGGTGAGTCAAACATCCCGCCTTCCTGAAAACAGACAGATGGATTCTTTACTGACTGAGGTCCACGCTTTATCCATCCATCCATGCATTCATCCATCCATCAAACATCCATCCATCAAACATCCATCCATCCATCATCCATCAAACATCCTACCTTCCTAAACCCAGACATATGGATTCTTTACTGACTGAGGTCCAAGCTTTATCCATCCATCCATCTATCAAACATCCATCCATCCATCAAACATCCATCCATCCATCCATCAAACATCCATCCATCCATCAAACATATATCCATCCATCAAACATCCATCCATCCATCAAACATCCTGCCTTACTGAACCCAGACAGATGGATTATTTACTGACTGAGGTCCACGCTTTATCCATCCATACATCCATCCATCCATCAAACATCCACACATCCATCCATCCATCCATCCATCAAACATCATCCATCCATCATCAAACATCCTGCCTTCCTGAACCCAGACATATGGATTCTTTACTGACTGAGGTCCACGCTTTATCCATCCATCCATGCATTCATCCATCCATCAAACATCCATCCATCAAACATCCATCCATCCATCATCCATCAAACATCCTACCTTCCTAAACCCAGACATATGGATTCTTTACTGACTGAGGTCCAAGCTTTATCCATCCATCCATCTATCAAACATCCATCCATCCATCAAACATCCATCCATCCATCCATCAAACATCCATCCATCCATCAAACATATATCCATCCATCAAACATCCATCCATCCATCAAACATCCTGCCTTACTGAACCCAGACAGATGGATTATTTACTGACTGAGGTCCACGCTTTATCCATCCATACATCCATCCATCCATCAAACATCCACACATCCATCCATCCATCCATCCATCCATCAAACATCATCCATCCATCATCAAACATCCTGCCTTCCTGAACCCAGACATATGGATTCTTTACTGACTGAGGTCCACACTTTATCCATCCATCCATCAAACATCCATCCATCCATCCATCCATCAAACATCCATCCATCATTCATCATCAAACATCCATCCATCTATCTATCCATCCATCTATCAAACATCCGGCCTTCTTGAAACCAGACAGATGGATTCTTTACTGACTGAGGTCCACGCTTTATCCATCCATACATACATCCATCTATCAAACATCCATCCATCCATCCATCAAACATCCATCCATCCATCCATCAAACATCCATCCATCATCCATCCATCAAACATCCTGGCTTCCTGAACCTA
>JBBPBX010053487.1:0-23828 GCA_038048925.1 Garcialebias charrua | reverse complement strand
TATGCTGGATCCAGTTGGAGTCCTTGGAGGGGGTATTGGAGAGTGCGCCTCCTGGGGACTCCCTTGTTCTACTGGGGGACTTCAACGCTCACGTGGGCAATGACAGTGAGACCTGGAGGGTCAGGTAGTGGTCAGTTGACAGCTCCGCCCCTCTCCTCACCCGAGTGTCCAAGACATGCGGCCGCAGATCAGATGAGACGACAACAAAGTCGATCATCGAACTGCGACCTAGGGTGTCCTGGTGCCACTGCTTCTCCACATCGAGAGGAGCCAGTTGAGGTGGCTCGGGCATCTGGTTAGGATGCCTCCTGGACGCCTCCCTGGTGAGGTGTTCCGGGCACGTCCCACCGGGAGGAGACCCAGAGGAAGACCCAGGACGCGCTGGAGGGACTATGTTTCTCGGCTGGCCTGGGAACGCCTTGGGATTCCCCCGGAGGAGCTGCTCCAAGTGGCTGGGGAGAGGGAAGTCTGGGCCTCCCTACTTAGGCTGCTACCCCCGCGACCCGACCCCGGATAAGCGGAAGAAGATGGATGGATGGATGGATGGATGGATATATATATATATATACTATATATATATATATATATATATATATATATACATATATATATATATATATATATACTACAGTATATATAGTTCACGATGATGCTTTAGATGATGCTTCACAAATTTTCAGGGCCAGTGTGGGCCAGTGGCCCTCAACCCGATAGTCGCAAAATGCTTTGAAAAACTGATCTTGACCCACATCAAAACATCCATCAACATCAGAAAAAGCGCTCAATACAAAAAAAAAAGGATTTTATTTATTGTATTGAGCGCTTTTTCTGATTTTATCATGTCCTGGATGACTGAGAATCTTCACCAGCATATCCATCAACATCAACGAGGACCCTCATCAGTATGCATACCGTGAGAACCGATCAACAGAGGACGCCATCTCCTCTGTGGTCCACATTGCTCTCACCCACCTGGAACAGAAGGACTCATACATCCGTATGCTCTTTGTGGACTTCACATCTGCCTTCAACACCATGATCCCCCAAACCCTGATGGACAAACTATTCACACTTGGACTAAGCCCCTCCATTTGTAACTGGGTACTAGACTTCTTAACAAACAGACCACAGTCCGTGAAGATCCACAACTTCTCCTCCTCCACCATAACCCTCAGCACTGGCTCTCCTCAAGGATGTGTGCTGAGCCCTCTTCTGTTCACTCTGCTCACATATGATTGTGCAGCCACCATCCAGGCTGTCATATTGTAAAGTTTGCAGATGATACAGCGGTGGTGGGATGCATCACAAACAATGATGAGTCCAGCTACAGGCAGGAGGTGGAACACCTGGAGAGCTGGTTCAAAGAGAATACAGGTAGTCCCCGACTTACGAGCGCTCTTACTTACGAGGTCCCGGACTTACGAGCATGCATCTCATAAAAATAAATAAATAAATAAATAAATAATGTTTTTTTTTTGTTTTTTGTTTTTTATAAATGAATACATGTACAGTACTGGACAGTCACCAAGCACTTAGCCTATCCTAACACAGTTTTTAAAGATGAAGGAATAAGTTGAATTGTCTCCCTTTCACATAAAGGGAGCAAGCTCCCTATGGAGCCTGCAGGGAGGAGGGAGACAATTCAACTGACTCCTTCATCTTTAAAAACTGTGTTAGGATAGGCTAAGTGCTTGGTGACTGTACAGTACTGTACATTTATCTATTAATAAATAAAAAACAATAAAAAATAAAAATACTGTATATACTGTATATTTTTAATAAATAGATAAATGTACAGTACTGTACAGTCACCAAGCACTTAGCCTATCCTAACACAGTTTTTAAAGATGAAGGAGTCAGTTGAATTGTCTCCCTCCTCCCTGCAGGCTCCATAGGGAGCTTGCTCCCTTTATGTGAAAGGGAGACAATTCAACTTATTCCTTCATCTTTAAAAACTGTGTTAGGATAGGCTAAGTGCTTGGTGACTGTCCAGTACTGTACATGTATTCATTTATAAAAATAAAAAAAATAAAAAAAATTTTTTTTTTTTTTTTTTTACTATGTGATCCTACTTACGAATTTTTGACATACGAGCGCCCCCTAGGGACGGAACTCGCTCGTAAGTCGGGGACTACCTGTAACCTTCACATGAATGTGAAGAAGACAAAGGAGATGATTGTGGACTTCAGAAGGAACAGACACGCCTACACCCCTCCTGAACATAAGTGGATCTGCAGTGGAGGTGGTCTCCAGCTACAAGTACTTGGGTGTACACATGAATGATAACCTCAGCTGGAGCAACAACACCACCAGCCTGATCAAGAAAGGTCATCAGAGACTCTACTTCCTCAGACGGCTGAGACGAGCTGGTCTGAGCAGCCCAGTCCTCACCTCCTTCTACAGGTGTGCAGTGGAGAGCATCCTGTGCTCCAGCATCAACGTGTGGCATGGAGGCTGCACAGCTGCAGAAAGAAAAGCTTTGCAGAGAGTGGTGAAGGCTGCACAGAAGTCTGTTGGAGTCAGTCTCCCCACCATCACAGACATTTACACCTCCAGATGCAGGAAGAGGGCCACCTGCATCATGAAGGACCCCACTCACCCAGCACACACACTCTTTGCCCCACTCCCCTCAGGAAGGAGGTTGAGGAGCATTAAGTGTAGAACCACTAGACTGAGGAACAGCTTCTACCCTGAGGCTGTTAGACTCATGAATAAATAACCAGAATAATCACTGTGAAAAATCACATCATGTTGCTGCTGATCTGTTTCATGTTGCTGTGTTCATTTGTGCTCATCTGCTCACACAGACTCATGTTCGTGCTGCTGTTCGAAGTAATGTTTTTGTGCTACTAGTGCCTAGTGTATTTTAGTTAATGTTTTTCTTAGTTCATATCTTAGATCTTATTACTATTTTTCTTTAACATTTTATTGGCGGATGTAACTGGGACCCTGTGTACATAATTTCATTCCATCACATGTACCACATGCGGAGCAAATGACAATAAAGTATCTCTGACTCTGACTCTTTGGGTGGATTTGGAGTCAGGTTGGCAGTTTTTGAGTTAACCTATTAAAATACATTTCAACCGATCTTTCATCGTTAATGGTTCATAGCAAATCTCCCCTGATCGTTCTCCATCACTGATTGGCTTTTGTCATCTGCCAGGGCGTTTAAATAATAACCATTCAAGTTAATTTGACTTTATTTTAATACAACCATGTAACTCTTTTTAATGAGTATGAATAAATGCAGCGGGCAGCACGGTGGCGCAACCGGTAGAGCTGCTGCCTCTCTGCGAGGAGGTTGCCGGTTCAAATCCTGGTCGGGGGGGGGGGGCTTTCTGGGTGGAGTTTGCATGTTCTCTCCTTGCATGCGTGGGTTTTCTCCGGGTACTCCACTTTCCTACCACAGACCAGAAACATGCATGTTAAGCTGATTGTAACTCTAATCATCCCTAGGTGTGAGTGAGAGTGAATGTGTTTGTCTCGTTTGTCTCTATGTGTCCCTGTGATGGATTTGCGACCTGCCCAGGGTGTCCCCCGCCCCTCGTACAGTGATTGCTGGACATGGGCACCGGCGACCCCCGTGACCCAAAATGGCAGTAGCGGGTAAAGATAATGGATGGATGAATAAATACAACATTTTAGTCCAACATAATTAATGCTTTAAGTTGCAGCATAAATAAAGTGAGTTACCTTATCATGAATGATTTGGACTCTTTAGAGTCTAAAGAGTCCAAAAAACTATTTTAGTTTGTCTACTTACACGATAAGAGGCTCTTATCGTGTAATTAGACAAACTAAAATAGTTTGAGTTAAAAAAAAAAATCAATCTGTGCATCAGTTTCCCCAAATCATTTGGGTTAACTTAACTTGGCAGGTTTTACAGTGATCCTTTAAAGATCCACTGACATCATCTTTGAACTTTGCATAAAATGATACAAGATATATATCTTGTATCATTCAACTATGTTCGTTTTTGCAAACAAAATGATAAATGAATGAAAATTCCTTTCAATGTGAGTTTAAAATTAAAAACCGTGTTTCTTCATGGAAAATCCGACTACACGCAAATGCACCATCTGTGATGGAGGACCTTCAGTCTGCGTGCTAGGATAACTAACGTATTCTCTGCCCGATCGCCTTTTTTTTTTGTATAACTTGAAAAATGTGTCACATTTGGGTGTTCTAATACCATCAGTGAACGAGTGGGCCTTTTCACTTTCTCAAAAGATGAAATACTTCGTCAAGTATGGAATAAATAAGCCGCCTCCCCTTGGAGCTCCCTCGCTTCCTGAACAGGTAAAACAATTAAATAGGGTGCAGACCTAAATTAGAACCTGCTGTTTCTGCTCATCTAACTTCCTGCTTCCCAAACTGAAGACAAATCGCTCAAATCTTCACTTAGACTGATAATTTTGTCGTTTTATTTATTTTTCGCCATGAATATTTAAAAGGGGCATTCTAAAGACGTTCTCCTTCCTACGTCACAGATGGTGCATTCGCGTGTAGTCGGATTTTCCATGAAGAAACACGGTTTTTAATTTTAAACTCACTTTGAAAGGAATTTTCATTAATGTATCATTTTGTTTGCAAAAACGAACATAGTTGAATGATACAAGATATATATCTTGTAACATTTTATGCAAAGTTCAAAGATGATGTCAGTGGATCTTTAAACATGCTGTGTTATCATCAACTCCTTCAATTGTTGAAGGCTCAAATGTTGCAGCCTGTTTCACACATTTTGCCACTCATCCACCGTCATCCCCTCCTTTATTTTGGCCCTCCCAGTCTTTCCTCTCAAAGCCGTCTGTTTTTTCCTGTCTAATGCGTGCTCGTGTTTGAATATATCTCGTGCGTTTGTGTATGCGAGACACGGGCTGTCATAGGAAGCCTGGGTGATTAACTCTGATGGCCACCAGATGCCTGACTCGAGAAACATGAGAAGCGGACAGTGATGCACACTGATATGACGCAGAGTTGAAGCAAAAGAGAGATAAAGACAAAGTGACTAAAAGGAAAATCCACAGTGTGAAACTCTATGTGCAGTCAATTCTGACTGTGTTCTTTGAAACAGTGGGATGTGAGTTCAGAGCAAAGCGTTGATTGGCTGCATGCTGCAGATGTAGCTTGCTCTGCAGTTTGTGTTTGTGTGTGTTGATGCTGAAGCTTGTTTTTTCTTCTTCTGGCCTGAGTGCACTGATTATCAGTCAATCTGAGTGTGTGTGTGCCTACATGGCCGAGTGGCCGTGTGTATTCATCGGAAATTCGCTATCAGTCAAGCCTATCAGATCTGGTAGTCAACAGGAGAAGGCTCTGCTTGTCTTAACGTTAAAACACTGGGCTTGAGTACTGCAGCAAAAAGCTCGAGGAATACTGTATAACCAAAAAAAGACAATGTGTTCTTTTTGTGTTAGATAATTTGCTGAGAATGAATATAATGATAGAAAATAAAGTTTGAACATTCAAAAACATGGCTCAGTATTTCCGGTTAAGGTTGAAATTTGGGAAAATGACTCTTGAATGTCATAACACATTCTGTAAACTGTTGCATATTTTATATTTGAACACCAAAACAGCCAGCTTACCGTATTTTTCAGACTATAAGGCGCACTTACAATCCTTTAGTTTTCTCAAAAATCCAGCTGATTTGGACGTTGTCAGTCCATACAATGGGCGTTATCAACTGTTATCATCCCCATATGTGGCGGCGAAACTGTCCAATATACCTCCTAGCATGTTTAAAGGAACGTTATCAGAGTTATTATCGCTGTGAGTAGGCAGCGTGTTTCCGTAAACCTGGAAGTGTTGTGTTTTTGGTTTTTTTTCAGCTTATGTAACCGTTTTCCTAAACTTAACCTTAAACCTGACCCAGAGGACCAACCCTAAACCTAACCCCCTTACCCTTGTGCCTAAACCTAACCAAGACCCTAAACCTAACCCAAGACCCTTTACTCTAAACCTAACCAAGTAGCTGAAGATGGAGCCTGCTGTCATCACTTGTAACGGTGACAACGTACCTTTAAACCTCCTAGGAGGTACAGGAGGGAAAATCTGACCGCTACGTATGGGAATAATATCAACTGATAATGGCCATTTAATGGTTGATAAAATCTGAAGCGGGTGAAAAATCAGCAGTGAACCTTACAATCCATTGTGCCTTATGTATTAATTCTGGTTGTGCTTACTGACCTAGAACTGAATTAATGTGGTATACAAGCTGCTCAAAAATCTGTCAAAATGAACTTGTTTCACTTAATGTGCCTTATAATCCGGTGCACCTTAAAGTACGGTGTGTATTTTTTCTTTCCCTAAAAACAGACAACTCTTTAAAAATGTTCCACAATCAAACCTGAATATTATGAAAATGACTCTAAACTGAATTAACCTTTTCTTTTTGCCGTAAGAGCAGCCCCGCTGTTGGCAAATGTTAATATCAGTATATTATTACAATATTAATATCATTGCAGATTAATGTTATTTCCACTAATAGCCTCATGAAAACTCCACACATGTTGCAACTTTTAACAGTTTTCTTTTTTTTCTTTTAATTTGGCTTTCTCCTGTAGTGACTAGTGAGACAACCAATTTTAGGCAAACATTCTCACATCCCAACACGAAGACGATTCAGTTATCCCAATAATCAAGAAAGGGGCTCAAATCTCAAGCCAACAACACAACTAGTTGGGGAAAATGCACTTTATATCATAACTACATGCTGGTGAAGATTCTCAGTCGTCCAGGACATGATAAAATCAAAAAAGGCGTTCAATACAGGATCAACTGGAATAAAGTCCAGTTGATCCTGTATTGAACGCCTTTTTTGATTTTATCATAACTACAGTACTGCTCTTTGCGTTTGTCAAACTACATGTAGGAAAATGTGATTTTTTATAAAATTTTGACAACTTAGAAACTAAGTGATTGATACTATATGTGGGAATGTCTATTGAATATGTGATACTTACTGTTTTATTTTTAAAAAGTGCTTCATAACAAAAACATATACCCGATACTGTACAGTAGTTCCTCGTTTATCGCGGGGACTCCGTACCCTGAAACCCCATGATAGGTGAAAACCGCAAAGTTGGAATTGTAGTACAAGTAGTAAGTACAGGTAGTCCTCGGGTTACGATGGTCTAGATTTACGACGTTTCGTGGTTACGACGCATCTCCCATTTACTATGAAAAGCCTTATTTCGAGTTACGCGGTTTTACTTCATAAACGTCGTAACGCAGTGGCGGAAGAATACAGTATTGTACTGTATGCGGTGCAGCGGCGGAGGAATACTGCACTGTACTGTGAACGCGGTTTTACGTTGTATATGTCGTAACGTCATAACGCAGCGGTGGAAAATATTGTACTGTACGTGGTGCAGTGGCGGAGAAATACTGTACTGTACTGTGAACACGGTTTTACGTCATAAACGGAATACGGAATATGGCGGAGTACAGCGGAGTACGCCGCTCTGGGCCAAGGAGGACGGCGTTACTAGCATCCTAGTAGGCTATTAACTCTTTTTGCCCTTCATTATGGCTCCCAAACGTATGTGTTTTTTGATAGTTATGTAGGGTACACTGTGTTAGGATAGGCTAAGTAAGTGCTTGGTAATACATTACTGTACATGCATATGGTGCAGTATGTACGTATGTGCCGACTTACGTCAAAAATCGGTTTGCGACACTGTGTAGGAACGGATCAACGTCGTAAGTCGAGGACTACCTGTAGTAGTTTATTTTATGTTTATGTTTATGTTTATTAAATGTGTTAATTTTTTTACAAAAGAAACACAATACAAGACAATCCCATAAATGATAATGTACAAAATATAAAAAATGAAAGGTAGCAGAAAGAAGAATAAATCTTATTATATCTGCCCCTTTTTTCAAACAATCAGATTAAACAATAATAATAATAATAATAATAATAATGTCCTTTTCTGTCATCTGTGTATGTTTCCCATACACAGACGAAATTCGTCTCTGCATTTAACCCAACCACCACCAGGTGGTGCAGTGAGCAGCCATAGAAAGCGCCCGGGGAGCTGGAGAATTAGGTGTGCACTCATAGACACCCCAAGGTGTGTAGTGGCCGGGGCGCGAACCCGCGTCCTTCGGGTCCCAAGTCAGAAGCCCTGCCACTACACCATCTTGGCTCCTAAATCTTCAACCAACAGTACAAAATAACTTACTCTTTCTAATCAGATAAAACAATAATAATTTTCCACCAACAGTACAAAATGACTAACTCTTTCTCATTTTCTAACTAATACAATACACAATACGTCTTTTTATATTTTTAAAATATATATATATATATATAAAATTTTTAAATATATATATGTATAAAAATGTGTCTTAAACCCTTCCTATACTCTTGCAATATTCTAAACAATTTTACGTTTCTACATTTTTTTTTCTGCTTTGTTTTGTTTTATTTTTTGAATGTCCAGAGGACCAGACTTAGCTTTTTTAGATTTTTCTACCTGGATTATTGAGCATGCATCAGAGTATTCTAAACAATGTTTCTAAACCCTAAATGCTCTGAAAGAGCACAGTATGTCATAATCTGTGCTCTCTATGCCAGCGCTCTCGGCCACGCCCACTTCTCCACTGCAGAACGGCGATATGACATTGCAGGAGAAAGCTTCTCCATGTTCTCCTGCATGCTGTGGGCTGCACACAGGTGCAGCAGGTGCTAAATAATTTTAAATAATCAAAACATTTTTAAAAATTCCATGCCGATTGTGCGACCCATCCATCAATCAGCCAATTGTGTGTCATGTCCAATCTTATTTTGAAAAATTGCGATAGAGCGAGTCCGTGAAAAACAAACCACGAAGTAGCGAAGGACTACTGTAATAACATAATAATAATAATAGCTATATCTAGACTTCTTCTTAATGTTTTGGAAAAAAAAAGGTGCACTTTTGGATCTTGTGAGAGACAGCTATAGGTATAAGAGTTTGACTTTTTGTAAAAGGCCGTAGACAGCTTACGGGTCTGTTATCAAAAACAAACATCCAAATCATTTGGAGAAAACCAAAAGGAACCACGCAGAATGGTTTCCAACAGCTTCTAGATTAATACTGGGAAAAATAAAGCTGAAAATCTGTTCCTGTAAGTATAAAACCCCTGCAAATACAAACTTGCCCATCAAAAGTTGCTACCAAAGAACACTTATACGCAAACCCACAGCAGCTTGCAGCAAACTAGACCTGATTCTTCTTAACTGGCAGGTCACATGACTGGATGTGGCAGTCTCTTGAGAGTCTCCCAGCAGAAACCCATTTTCACGTCTCAACTCCCAGATGGATTCTCATATCGCAACAACTCACTGTGGGGGAAATTATGTGCAAGACACACAAGCATCTATGTGAGCGTTGTTAATAGTAGCTCGTTACTCTGAGCACACCTGTGTGAGGGCTGGTTTCTTGTGTCACTCTCTTCAGCCAACCAAATAATTGACAGAGAAATTTCTGCTTTAGTAGTGAAGAAAAATGGAAAAAATAGATATGTTCATTGGAGAAAACAAGAAACAGTGCAGGGGATATTAGGCCGGGAGCAGAGAGGTGTAAAAGAAGTTGTAGCCTACGGTGGTTGGTTAGGACCTTTTGGCTTCACACTTCGTTGGAATCACATTTCGACAAGCGGAGTGGTTTAAGAGATTTCAACACAAGTCCCTCAACATCTGAAATAGACATCAACAAATCACAGCAAACCTCTTCAACCAGGCAGCCATGTTGGAAAAGGCTCAAAACCTGCTGTGATGGAGAAGAAACCAAATTACTGGCTATTGAAATAAAAGGCCACATAGAGACTCTGAGAGATTCAAACAATATGATATATATATATATATATATATATATACAGTACTGTATATATATATATATATATATATATATATATATATATATATATTTTGTATTAAATCCACTGTTGCCATTTAACTAAATGCATTGCACAATGCTCATCCAGCTGTTTCTTCTTCTTACCAATCACTTTAACTGTGTTAGCCCCATCAAATTCAGACTACCATGACAAATTTAGTAGTGGAGTAAGAACTTGACACATGTAGTTAATTTTGACAAAGTGTACCGTATTTTTCGGACTTTAAGGCGCACTTAAAATCCTTTAATTTTCTCAAAAATCAACAGTGAGCCTTATAATCCGGTGTGCTTTTTATATTAATTCTAGTTGTACTTACTGACCTCAAACTGATTTTATGTGATACATGGCGCTCAAAAATCTGTCAAAGTGTTTTAGTTTTGCTTAATGTGCCTTATAATCCAAAAATACAAATACAGGTAGTCCTCGACTTACGACGTTCTTGAGTTACGATGTTTCGCGGTTACGACGCATCTCCCATTTAAAAAAAAAATATATATATATATTGACATTTTATTTTGAAAAACCGAGTTACGCAGTTTCCGGTTTCTGGTTTTACGTATTAAACGTAGCTGCGGTGGAATTCTGCCCTGTACTCTCCAAAAAAGCTAAGTCTGGTCCTCTGGACATTCAAAAAACAAAACAAAACTGTACTGTGAACCCTGTTTTACGTCGTAAACGGAACGGAATACAGCAGATGGACCGAGCTGGACTGCGGTTTTATGTCGTAAATGCATTAGAGAATACGGAGGAGGGAGGAGTGACGGCTTCACCACAGCATTCCAGTAGGAAATTAACTCTTTTTTCCCTTCATTATGGCTCCCAAATGTATGTGTTTTTTGATAATTATGTAGGGTACTGTGTTAGGATAGGCTAAGTGCTTGGTAAAATACAGTACTGTACGTATAAGGCGCAGTATGTACGTATGTTCCGACTTACGTCGAAATTCATTTTACGACGACGCGTAAGAACGGATCTCCGTCGTAAGTCGAGGACTACCTGTATTGCTTCTTTTTTTTCTCTCCCTGAACCAGAACAAGTTGTTTTGGTGCCTTACATGTAATTAAATTACTTTAAAATAACATCTAGAGTGAAAATGTATGCTTTAACAGTTTTAAAGTCTTCCAAAGAGGACAGGAAATTCAAATGTTTGACGAAAGTCTTGCATTTTATTCTTCCACCAGTCTTGAAATTTGTATTTTTCACTTTTATTATACAGAAAATGTCCATCTTCCCCTAAGGCGTTTATGTGAAACATATCTAATGTGCTGAATAATGATAGGAAAATAGTGGTCAAGTGATGCTCTGAGGCAAATAGTGTGACGGAGAAGATAGGAAACAAATCATCAAAAGCTTCTAAGCTAAAATGAGCAGACAAAAAAAACAAAAAAAGAAGAAACGGGTGTGGACTGGGCGAAGTGAAAGGGAAGTCACTTCCGATCATATGTGGTTTATAAGAGCTTTTAGAAATCAGAGTATATCGATTCTCCCAACACACAGACTATAAAACAGTTCCAGGAACAAATAATATGGTTATGTCATCCTTTCCTGACATGGAGGTAAATCATGATTTTTGACCGAGGTGACCCTTTAAAGGTCTGATTAGTGTGCCATCCTCGTTTTGGCGAAGAAGCTACGAGGAGGCTGTAAATCCGCCAAGATGAGAAATGGTGCTGCCCTCCTCCTTCGTTCTCCTCAGCATCTTCTCTCATCTCATCTGCGTCCCTGTTTGTACCCTCTCCCCCCGTCGCTCTCACCCTCTATGTCGCTGTTGGAACAGAGTGTTTGTTTAATGTGGCGTCGCTATGGTTACCCGTCTGCCACATTGATGTAACGTCGTTAATCATCAACTTATCACGCCGCGACCTAGACGCATGCATGCTGAAGTCCACCAGATACATTTCATGCTGCTGAAAACACAAACAAGGAGGGCAGTGAAAGATATTTAACAGGTTGAATGTGAAATCTTATGCCTTTATTCTTCATTTTCTCCTTTGTATGAGCTTTCCGAATTTCTTTTTGCTAACATGACAACAGACCGGTGACGTCGAGCCTCCTGTACCAGTGACATCACCGCAGGCGCCACGCCAGTCCCCTAAAAACCTCTTTATCATCCTCTCCCCGTTTCTTTCCTCCTCAGGGGCATATTGATCCGGAGTACAAACCACAGATGCAACATGGAGACGTATTGGTGGAAAAGGTAGATGGGGGGATGAAAAGAGAAGAACGCAATATTTTTAATTGTATATCTGAACCATATTCACAATCCCATTTATGTTGTTTGAATTTGTGTGTGTTCCCCCCTCTTTGTTGTTTGTATCTTCAAAAGATGGTTGTAAACCATTCTCATTCTGGCCAAGGAGAAAACCTGACTGGAATACATTTTAGACTGTGTGTGTCATCAAGAGGCTGAAACTGTTTCTTTACAAAACGTTTCTAGCACAGATGCCTTTCTCACATAAGGATATCTGTAAAAAAAAAAAAAAAGCAACAGATCAGTAAGAACTGGGTGTAAAAGACGCATTCAAGAGAGGTGGAATCTCTCAAAAGTAAAGATGGGCAGAGGTTTACTAGTCTGCAACAAACTGAGTCTAAAGGCAATACTTTTCCTCAATGAAAATAATGCTAATGCTTTAATTATTCCATCATCTATCGTTAAAAGTATCATCTGTGATTTCAAGAATTTAGAGAAGTCTGTGCTCAAAGTACAATTACAAGTAGGTCTAATTCTGGCCTGAACATCACTGCATGAGCTCAAGGACATTTAGAGAAATCATTGTCTGGACATACAGTGCACCATGCCATCCACAAATGCTGGTTAAAGCTCTATCATGCAAAAAAAAAAGTCATATGTGAAAGTGATCAAGAACTGCTGACATCTTTTCTGAGATGAAACTTATTAAATATGAACCAAGAGTAGAAAACTGTTAAATAGTCATATGAATTCAATTTTAATTTTTGATGGAAACCATGGATGCCACAACTTCTGTGCTAACGAGGAGAGGGACCATTTAGACCGTTAGTGCATAAGTCACAAGCCTGACTCTCTGATGGTATGAGGGTGCATTACTACCTATGAGCAGCTCATGTATCTGGAAAGACACCATCAATGCAGAAAATTATATACAAGTTTCCAAACAACAAATGCTTCCATCTAGATCAGGAGTGGGCAACATTTTTGTCCAGAGGGCCAATTCAAGAAATTTACATTTATTTAAATTTATTTTTTCTTAAAGATGGATAATCTGGAGCCCAAATTAAAAAAATAATAATAATTCTTGTAGCATGGTTAGCATGCCTGATAAAAAACATGTCTCCCGGACATTCTTTTGGACTATAAGACTGTAAATTGGCTGTGGTGACATAGCTTTAAAAAAGTTGTGTTTTCTTTGTGGAGCCTTTAATATTCAGTTCAGTACGGGAACCACAACAAAAGTTTTAGCCTATCTTAACCCAAAGGCTTTTGATGTATTTGTCCGAGATGTTAATTCAGACTTCTTCACGTTTCATTGATAAAATGCAGGTTTTCATTAACTTTAAAGTTTTTGTTTCAGTTAAGCATAAGCGCGGGGCCACATAGAGAGCGTCCAAGGGCCACATTTGGCCCACTGGCCATATGTTGACCACGTCTGATTTAGATAATGTATTTTCAGGGAAGATTTTGCACATTTCAGCAAGACAAACTGCATTCTGCATTCATTACAACAGCATGGCTTTAAAGTAAAAGAGTCGAGGTGCCAAGATGATCAAATACAGTCAGCTTTTAATGTTTTACAGACAAATCTTTATCGCCTTACGTTTGTTTTAAATGCAGATAAATCGAAGATGATGCTGTTTTCCAATTGGAGATTTGAAAGTAAGGCTCTTCTAGTCATTACAGCTGAAGGTCTGAAAATTGAAAAAGTGTCACCGTATAAATATTGAGGATTTTTAATAGATGATTATTTGTCTTTTACTTTCTACATTCAACAGCGGGTGAAGACAATGAGATTAAAATTGGGATTTTATTTCAGGATCAGATCCTGTCTATTATTTTGTGGCTATCGGTTGATGCTACTTTTATGTCTGTACTGGACTATGATGACATTTTATACACACATACTTCTCTTAAATGTCTTTATTCACTGGATACTGTTTATCATGAAGTTTTAAGATTTACAACAGGTTTTAAATGTTTTACACATCAACGCGCTTTATACAACCGGGTTGGATGGACAGCATTAGCCACTTGTTGTCTCCGCCATTGGCACATTTTTTATTTACAAGGCCATACTATGACTTCAGCCTTCGTATTTGTTGGCCTTTATAAAGAGAAAGTCCACCGGAGGATACTCTCTTCGTTGTGAGAACTTATTTTTACTTTCGGGGCCTAAAGTCCGAACTGAACGTGGCAATAAATCTTTTCAGTGTTTTGCTCCATCTTCTTGGAACCAGTTGCAGAAACACATGAACCTAAAGGAGCCGTTGTCACGAAAGGTTTTTAATGCTGTTCTTACTGATTTGGAGAAGGAATCATCTGTAAATGTTTTAACTGAGGAATCTTTTAATCTTTTTATTTATTTGTGATGGAGATAGCTTTTTCTGTTTTTGTTTTATAACTTGTGTGTGCTGCTGCCAGTCTTGGCTGGGACTCTCTTGCAAAAGATATTTTTTTAAATCTCAATGGGATTTTCCTGGTGAAATAAAGGTGAAATAAAAATAAAATGATCTGCCTGCAGTCCAGAACATTTGCCACATCATGAAATGAAACTAAACTTACAACAATCAAACAACATTCCCCTCCAAAACTCCCAGCAGCTGTTTCCAGACTTTTATAGACTATTGTTAAAAGTAGAGGGAATGCTTCACATCTGTCCCGTTTTCACTTTTCTCTACTTTTAAAATCTGCAACTTTTTTAATTTTGATTTTTACAGATTTAACGCTTGTGCTCAACATCTGAGGCAAAACTGCTCACCATAACCGAATCATTGTAGAAGAAGATGTGCCCTGTGGACTCAGCACATAGTTCTAGGTGTGAGTGTGAGAGTGGATGGTTGTTTGGTGTGAGTGAAACAGGTCCCTCTTGTAAATGAGTCCCCGTGACTCAACGAGGCTAGCCTGTATAAATAAAGGTTGAATGAATGAATGAATGAGTCCAGGTTGTTTCTGTGAGTAAAACTCGAAACAGTAAACCCTCCGCTGTTTCTGGACCTAATCATGAACGCAACTCTGGAAAAGGAAACGCACACCCTTAAAGAAGCCCAGCGACGAGCCTGTTTTAGCCACAATAACGCCAGTTTAAAAGTGAGTCTGGTCTTTTGGGAAGTGGACTGATCTGTGCAGACACACACACACACACACATGCAGCACTGTCTGCTGGGAAGTGGTCCATAGAGCGTGCACATGAAGACTGGCCTAGATAGACTGGATAGCAGGGGACGCAAACACATAACAGCCTCTCCTCTTTATGCACGTAGGCCGTCAAGGACACGCTCATGGCCTACATAGGTGGGTCATTTCACTCCACATCTTCCTCTTGTCTTATTATGAAAAGAAGTGAGGATGAAGAATAGACAAAAGAAGTAGAGGAAATGAGTAACTGGCATATTTTAAGGAAGATGGATGAAACCAAACTGGTTGCGTGAATAAAAAGTTTCCAGCTGATTTCCAAACATGGATGGAGCCGTCCTTTACGCTCGAGCCGGTCAGTCGGTTTACCTTTCCAGCGTCTCGCCATGTCCGCTGTGTCCGCTTTGATCGACCAGAAGTAACGTCAGTTCCGGTTGGTTTTCAAAATAAAATATTCCTCAGAAGGAATTTTTATTAAAAGTTTGGAGCTTTAAGCTCGGTCAGGTGTACAGCGACGACGTGCTGTAAATCCGAGCTGAGAACGAGGCCGTTGGCTCGTGGCCGCCGTTCAACAGCTCAGAGGCTGAGCGTGTACTCGGTCCAAGAAAACCTCCACTCGACACTGCAAGGACAGGGCAAGTTAGAACTTTTGAAGAAAGTCCGACTTCCGGTACTCGCTCCTTCCCTATTGGTTAGTGGAAGTAGCAGGAGGTTAGTGGAGAAGAAGGAGGAGAAATGAAATAGAAGGTAGATGCCAGTTTTATGACTAAAACTGATCAATTGTCATACACTTTTAAACAAAATACTGAAAAGATCATGTTGACCTGTCCTTGGATTAAACAGAGTCCTTTGATTACCAAAATATTGAAAATAATAATGATAATAAAAGAAAAGAAGATTATTCTTTTGATTATTTGAGTTAGAACAAAAATAAAGAGTCTCTTGGTGAGATCATTTGTGTCCTGGATTCAAATTAATGGGATAACAGTGTTCTGTCCTTCACTGAAGGTTTTCAGAGAAAGTGGTGTATCGCTACAATCGTTTTGAAACATTTAGCCATAAACCTCATTATTTGCAAGATTTTGAAGATTTCTGACAAGACGGTGCTAGAAATACCTGAAAGGCTTCTCTGAGGCCCACTGCTTGGTTACAGATCTATTTTTAACATTCATACATGTAAAGTCTGACAGTACAAACGTTCTGCATATTTTTTACTCAACGTCGTTTCTTCTGTATGGTGTGCCTGTTCTAACTGGAAAAAGACTAATATTGCCCACAAACTGGGTGGAAATATATAAATAAAAAATCAAAAACACTGACATAGATCAAGCAGTGAACCCCCTGACTTTATGTCAATTGCGCTTGACTAATGCTTGTTGCCATGGTTACAACACAGTGTATCCGTTCGGTGAAGGGCAGGTCACATTCATAACGTTAACATTTTTATTGCTGCTTGTCCTTGTTTTAAGGAGACACAAAGAGTAACACGCCCTCTAAAGCAGTTCTAAAGTCCTTGTGTGCATTAAAATGTTGAAAACGAGAGGAGGCCATGATGGCGAGCTGCGATATAAGACCTGCTGGATCCAATGTGGCTACAAGATCTTCTGACCCTCAGCTGCTCATAGTTCAAAAGATTTTTCTGCTGTCGCACTTGTGGCAGAATTAAGAGTACAGGTAGTCCCCGACTTACGAGCGCATCGACATACGAGGTTCCGGACTTACGGGCTGACTAACGAACAGTAAAGTTGTAAAGAACATACAGCACTGGTATGTGTTTTTAGATGAAAGTGTGTTAGCTAACCGTTTGTAAACAAAGTTTTGAGCATGTTTATGAACTATATGTACGTTTGTGTTGAAAAATGAGTGTTCGTATAGCGCTAGCATAAATTTTCCGACTTACGACCAAAAATCCGGACTTACGAGCGACACGTGTTTCGTTTTCCGACATACGAGATTTCATGTTACGAGCACCTCGTAGTAACGGAACTCGCTCGTAAGTCGGGGACTACCTGTACAGAGTAGTGGGGGTGCCATTTGTTGTAATTCTTAAATAATTCAAGGCATGGTGATCCCTGAAGGAGTTTGTATCTCCTCATCATCTCATGTTGAGAAACAACATTCTCAACATTTTACAAAAAAAGAGCTATGCATGCTTTCCCCCAAACTTCAACACAATAGATTAAATGTGGAACAATCATTACATTCTACAATATATACAAAGCTTTGTCATTCAAAAACTATTTTACTTTACACAGTAATATACATGAGATTTCCATGTCAGCTTCTCATCAATAGCGACTCCCAAATTTTTATTCCATTAACTAATTTTAAATGGGACTTGGATAATTTTATTTCTATTACTAAATATAATTTAGTTTGTTTTTTTTCCTAATTTAATGATAATTATTAAGTTGGAACCAAGGTTGTATTTTTACGATTCTACCTGTGTCATCTCTAACTTGACCCCAACAAAATATGTGGTCTCATCTGTAAGTAAAACGTTGCAAAAGCCCTGACACATCAACCAGATCATTCACATGCAAAATAAAACAACTTTGGTCCCAACACAGAACCCTGAGGAACTCCACATCCATTAACACAAAATTCAGATCTTACATCATTTACCTGTACAAACTGTCTCCTATTATTCAAATAACTGGATACCCACTGTAGGGAAGTGGGTATCCAGTTGAATTTAACAATCTCATCCAACAAAGATGAATGTCTTTTCATGCAATGAGAATGACTCTCAGCTTTTTTAACGCAAAATTTTAGCTCAGTGTTTGTAAAAAAAAAAAAACGTACTGAATTATAGCTGTTTTTGTGATTGGTTGAATCAGTGGTTACCATTGGATTGACTTCAATTGTTACAAAACAAAACACAGCTGCTGAACACAATCCAGATGTTTGGAGACATCAATTGTGGCCACATTGTGTGCAGCAAGATGGCATCTTTAGGCCAGCTGCCCTTTGCTCGCTCAAGCTGAAGTGTTACTTAACCTTTTCAGTCTGCCAGCTTAGCTGCATAATGGGGGAAACCAACAGACACTTCCTTGTGCCCAAGGCTATACAGCAGGCTTTTGTAGGCCCATTCCTGCCTGCAAGAGGGGATCTGACAGCGTTCGGCTCAATACCCAAACAAAGGCAGGAAAACACACACAAATAAACACACGGTTGCATCACACCTCTGTTCGTTTAATCAAGCTCACAGCATGATGTGTGTGTGGTGAGCTGTGAATCTGTAGTGCATGACCTGACCAACAAGACCATCGAAGCTAAAACGTCTGTAATGTAACATGGCCATTTATGTTTTAAATGTCACTTTCTGAGTGACAAAAGGGCCAACAAGACCAGCTGTGAACAGGATCATGCAGTGTTGCATGAGATTACATGACATTTCAGGTTTGATCTAAATAACTCTTACCACTATCACTCCTCAACACAAGATGATCTTAGTTAAAACGTTTGAATGAGAGGCAACGGGTGGTATGTGTTCCTTAAAGGAATGCCTTCAATTGTCAACGTTGTTCTGTGCCCAGATAATAAAAAAACAATGAATAAAACGGTCACTGCGTGTCTTCTTCTGCAAGGAGTAAAGACTCTTCCACGTCAGTTTTGGGTACAAAAATACAAACGTCTGTCATGTTGGGAAAAAGTTGGTCGCAGCTGTAGGGGTTCAGGGGTGAACAGTTTTACTGATTTACCTGTCCACCAGATGTAAATAGAGCAGGGTTTAGACTGACACAAATGATCATCAATAATTCACGGGTTCTCTCTTTTTCAGATTAATCCATAAATTTGTGACCAGATGATGAGATGCAAAAACGTTAATTTATGTTGGCATACTAGGAGTACTGCCATTTATTAACATAATCATAAATTACATCATACACATGTACAGATTGATTGATCGATCTATTTCCTATAATTTAACTCGTCAGCAGATTCAATTTTGGAACAACAGAACAAGTAATGAGACATATTACTTTATATCTGTAGGCAAATATTTCTTAAAGTTTGGTTACTGGCTTAGGATGGAGAAGGTTTTAGGAGAAGGAGGAAAGGAAGAAAGAAAAGTTATTTGGTGATGATGTGGTTAAACCAGAAATAGCACATCCCTCGGCCGATGTCCGCTGGAGGTGTCGTTTCTTTGCCCGAGCCCGACCCTACCCGAGCCCTACCCGACTTCGGGTCGGGCTCGGGCCATATTTTTGCGTTTGATTGGCGGGCCGCGGGTCGGGCTCGGGCTTTGATGTGGTTTTTTTAATCATACAGCACAAACAAAACTAAATAAAAATGCACACAATATAAAATTGTTTTAATCTGCTTGTAAAGAATATAAGGCAGTAAGTTTATTGATGAGGAAATAATTAATAGAGTGAATTTAGATGGTGAAAACCGCAGCGCACTGAGCGCAGCCACTAATTGGCAACTCAGCCAGAGAGCAGGCGCGCGGCGCGCGCCTGACAGCGTCTCCCCCGACATGCTGGACTTTTTAGTGACATTTCTCGAACCATTTTACCGTGCACAGAGAGAACTGGAGGGTGACAAATATCCCACCAACCTGGTTTGTCTCTGGAATGAGAAACTGAAGCAACACTGCCAGTCCTCACACAGACTCTCCGCAGCAGGTGTTTCTGCGCCGCAGACATGCAGAAGTGCTGGAGCGCAAAATTATTATCCACGACTTGCAGAGAGTTGCATTATTTCTGTGGCCTAACTTTAACGAGCTCAAAATTATGTCACCAGCTGACGTGCGTCAGGTGCACGCTCACGTCCGCACACTGCTCTCTCTGCGGCGGAACAAGTTGCCGCATTCCTGACATTCCTGAAGCTTCAACAGCAAACTGCGAGCAGCGCGCTCACACCTCCTCCTCCTCCATCAAAACAAAGAAGAACAACATCAAGTTCTTTTGCTGAGTGGGAGAACGCAGTAAAAGCTTAATAAATAAACGTAGTGTTTTTTTTTTTTTGTTGTTGTTGTTTTTTTTTTTAATCGGGTAGGGTCGGGTCGGGCGGTGATTTCTAGGAAATCAGCGGGCTCCCTCGGGCTTGGGTAATTAAACTTAGGGCTCGGGTAGGGTAGGGCCGTGGATTTCCGGCCCGATGACAGCTCTAGGTCAGCTTAGTAAAACGATCACAACTCTTTACCTGGCGTAGATGATGGTCTCCGCTCTGGTCAGAGATGTGGAAGCAGCCTTCAGACGCAAGTCCAAGTTACGTCCACAACTGGTCTTCGGTGTGTTTACTTTTAGTGTCTACTGACTACAGAGGGGTCCCCCCCCCCCTCTGTCACTCTTCTCATTTTGTCAACTTCTTCCATCCTTCTAAAACAAGCTTCATATAAAATAAATTACGAGTACCGTATATGATGCATGTTGCGTCTGGTGGCATGTGTGTCTATGCGTGGGGTCGGGGTGGTGAATGTGAGCTTTACTCGAGCTTGGTGCCACTGTTTGATCAAACACATCAACAAACAGACACGAGACAAATTACCAACACATTTAACATTCTCTGTATGATGTTAAACTATTTCATGACTTATTTTGCTAATACAGGGAGTCCTCGACTTACGGTGCCCTCGACTTACGGCAACTCGGACTTACGAACAGTTTTGTTGTACATTAAAGGGGACCTCAGATGGGTTTTTTACAATTTTATGGTATTTCTGTGGGCTATCCAGACCCTATTCCTTCAATTTAATGCACAAAATAATTCTTAGATAATCAATTATACCCTTTTTAATTCTGCCATTTTTAACTTTCGTTTTGAACGACCGGTTTCTGATAGAAGTTCTGAAGTCCACGCCCTTCAAAGATCTGTTTACGCCCTCTGTAACAGCCAGTATCTGTAATGTGTTGTTGTTTTAAAATTAGCTCTTTTTTTATTACTCATTTGACTTACTGTTAGTGCTAGCTTAAGATAACTTACCGAAACCCGTCTGAGCGCGCCGCAATTTGCTGCTCCTTTTAGCATGAGACCACCAGAATCAGATGCTAATGTTAGCTTGTTCCTCTTCCGGTGTTCGCCAGCTCCGCTCGTTTCACGCGGCGATTTTGGGAGTTATCGCTGTTCCAGTCAAGACAACACAAAGTTCACCAAGTGTCTCCCGTAAATTAATCCGTAAGGAGAAGGTCCTCGCTGCTGCGAGGCTCCTGTGAGGCTTCAGTGAGGCTGTACAGTTGAAGCTCCGCTCCATCGCGCCAGAAGAGGGTCCCGTCGCAACCGGTCTCTACGCCGGGGGTATGCTCGTTTAATTTTTGCCGGCGGCGCGTTGGGAGAGATCGCAAATACACTAAAAATTGAACTAAAACATAAAAATAACAATTATACTTTATTTATAAAGCCATTTAAAAAACCACAGCTGCAACAAAGTGCTGTACACATGAAATTAATAACATATAAACAAAAGATGAGATGAAATCATGAAAAACAACAGTCATGTGTTTAATACAGAAGTGGGTTGAGCCTAACCAGGGGTTGCTAGGTGAGGGGCTGGACTCAGGTTGGGGTGGGTTGTCCTCTCTCGCTTGTGACGTCACAAGCGAGATTGATTTCCAGTTTATTTCAAAAACGAAACCTATATTATCACAGTAAAATAAATCTACTTAGAGTAAATAAACCACTGGGTGCATTTTTTTGGCCTTAGGACTGTTTTTTTATGAAGTAAATACCCAAAGTTGAGTAAAAAAACATTAAAAAGTGAATTTTGAATGTGTGGTCCCCTTTAATACAGCACTGATATGTGTTTTTAGGTGTTTTTGGATGAAAGGGTGTTAGCTAACCATTTGTAAACAAAATTCTGTGCATGTATATGAACCAGTATGTACGTTTGTGTTGAAAAACGGGTGTTTGGCGCAGCGCTAGCATACATTTCCCGACTTACGAACGAAAATCCGGACTTACAAACGCACGTGCTATGGGTTCCGACTTACGTCATTTTCGACCTACGAACGGTCCTTAGATCTGGAACTCGTTCGTAAGTCGGGGACTCCCTGTAGATGGGGTTGAGTCTAACAGTTAAGACTAAAGTTCTAGGAAATGATCGTGTATAATACGTTGCGCTTAAAGTATGTGTTGCGAATGATTCTCAGCTACTACCACGCCAAACTTTAGCATTACATGTATATCTGTAACACTGACAACATTTGAAGCCATTTTTATGTTTTCTTAAGTCAGTTAACTGTAGTAGACACCTTTCAATGGGTTGGCTCCAGATGTTAATAAATTATAGAGGCACATCCAGTAAATATTTCCTGAAAGTTTTACTAAAATACACGCTGATTTATGAATTATTTTGCTAACAGACAGACGTTTAATCCTAGCCAAATCTTAAGCAAATCCCTTAATCTGTTAGCACTCAACGTATGTGTTGGGGATCAGTCTCACCTATTAACACACAAGATTTTAGCTGAGTCTCTGTAAAATTGACCGAGCTATGCCCAGTTTTGTGTTTTTTGAAGTTCGGTTAGCTGTGGCAGCCATATTGAATCAAGTTGACTCCCAGTGTTAATCCCTTATAAAGATAAATCCACTGATTATTTTCTGATAGCTTCATTAAAATTAATCCAGTGCTTCAGAAGATATGTCGATAACAGGCACACAAGAGCACACACACAAACAGGCGAAATAGTTAAAATAGTGCAAATATATTTATGATAAGCATCTGTATTTGTTTTTGCATTCAGATTTGTTGCAGTTTTCTATTTTCACAGCATGCTGCTTCATATTTAATGCCTGTTGTCTCTTCCAAACCTGTTTGACATAACAAGATGTAAAGTACTTCCAGCACAATTGTAAGTTGAAGGGTAAAAAAAGCACAGTTCTAGTACTGCAGAATAGCTAAGTGTTTTGCTTCATATTTAGTCATGAATTTTTGATGTTATAGGAAATATTCTGAAAACAAATTTTCAGGAGCTTTTAGGCATGCTATTTTGCAAAAATACAATTTATGCTCAAGCTCCGATAATGGATCTTTACATGAGTCTTTGCTGCGCGGTGAGTAAACTGCTCGGATTTACTCAAAGATGGGGTGGAGTTCTCAAAACGACGCAAAATGCTGGTGTTTTCGGGAGTAAAACACCCGAGGGCTTCTTTGAAACAGGCTGCAAGTTCTGGCTGGTATTTCTGGCTCAGCTTTGGACTGGCTCACATCATACCTCTCTCACAGAACTTTCTGCATCAAGACAGACAGGTTCTCCTCTGACTGTGCCCCCTTATATTGTGGGGTGCCTCAAGGTTCAGTTCTGGGTCCACTTTTGTTTTCCTTTTATATTATCCCACTCGCCAGCATTATTCAATCCTTTTCTGATATTTCCTATCACATTTATGCTGATGATATTCAGTTGTATTTTTCGTTTAAACCACATCAGCTGGACATGTTATCCATCCTTGTCCAATGCTTGTCCCGCCAGTAACTTTTTGGTTTTAAACACAAGTAAGACAGAGACTTTGATTTCTGCTCCCAGTCACCTTCACTCAAATTACCTCTTTCTGCCCAGCAGCCAAAGCAAAAGTAAAAAATCTAAGAGTCACATTTGAATCATCATTGGGTTTTGAGTCTCACATTAGGACTATTTCCCGTTCTTGTTTCTTTCATTTAAGAAAC
>JBBPBX010053485.1:11774-23829 GCA_038048925.1 Garcialebias charrua | reverse complement strand
TTCTGAAACTCACATCCAAGCTGATTACTTGGGCAGCAGGTGTGCACGTTGAAGTCTCCACAGAAAAGCCAAGAGTCAAACTTTGGTAGCAAGTCCGCCAGTAGTTCTGAAAACTCACTGACAAAGTTTTTATTGTATTGTGGGGGCCTATAAAAAACGCCACACAAAATAGGTTTAGCAGATTCCAGCACAAAAAACATGCTTTCAAAACTGGAATAATTTTTCTGAGGCAACAAACGGTACTTGAATGCATCACTGAACACAGCAGCCAGGCCCCCTCCCTTTCCAGCCCCACGCGGAGCGCTCAGGTGGGAGTAGCCATTTGGGAGGAGTTCAGAAAAGGAGCTGTTGTCTCCTATTTTCTGCCAGGTTTCAGTAATCAAAAACAGATCCAGACGATGAGTTGAGATCAAATCACTTAATATAAAAGTTTTATTAGTAATTGATCTGGCGTTAAACAATGCTGCACGTACTGGAACGCTGCCAGTTACGTCACTCTCAGCTGCTCGAGCAAGCGGGCGGAGGTGTTGTTTAACGCTGCCTCGCTTCACTGTTTTCCACACCGGGGGGCAAGATGGATACTGGTCGCTGGCGACATGATTGATAGCAACAAGGCTTCTGTGGCGACGAGCGAAGGAACGGCGGACATCAAAGACGCTGAATTCAGGAGGTAAGTCAGCCGTCGGCGTGTTGTGAGACGACAGATACTTTTTAAATCTCACCAGGACGCCTGCCCTCGTTCCGCGTCTTCTGCGCCGCTTGTTGCGTGGCAGCGTGGTCGCGTTGCGTTGTAGGTAGGCTGGGATCGAAGCCAGGAACGGTGGTGGTGGAGGAGGCTTGAAATGTCCATATTCGCCAGTAGCCGGTGTGTTGATCAGCGAGTCCCGGAGACTTAGAAGAGTTGAACGATCATAGACCAGGAGCGAGGATGCATCGTCGATGAAAAGAAGGCAGAACATGAACAGCAGTAAAAAGTTCAGGAGACGAGTTAGACAGCAGCCCGTGACAATAGGCGCCATCTTGTTTTTAGAGAAGACAAAGGAGATTGTCGTGGACTTCAGGAAGAGGGATGCCAACATGCCCCTCTGACCATCAACAGCACCGCAGTGGAGAGAGTGGACAGCACCAAGTTCCTGGGAGTGCACGTCTCAAAGGACCTGTCCTGGAGCAGGAACACTGCAGCACTGGCGAAGAAGGCTCACCAGCGCCTCTACTTTCTCCGCAAGCTGAAAAGGGCTGGAGCTTCAACCTCCATCATGTGCACCTTCTACAGAGGTGCCATAGAAAGTGTCCTGACCAGCTGCATCACTGTGTGGTTTGGTGCATGCACTGCATCCTGCCGCAAGAGCCTCCAGCGCATCGTGAAAGCAGCTGAGAAGATCGTCGGCACCTCCTTGCCCTCACTGCAGGACTTACACAGCAAACGCCTCACTCGGAAAGCCCACCGCATGGCAGGTGATCCCACACACCCACTACACAGCCGCTTTAGACTGCTGCCATCAGGGAGGAGACTGAGGAGTCTCCAGGCTCGTACCAGCAGACTGAGAGACAGCTCTGTTCATCAGGCAGTCAGAATGCTAAACACTCTGCCTGCTCTGCCTCCCCTCCCATTTGAACTGCCTTAACACAAAAAACTTTCTCACACATTACCACTCAACACAAAGTTTTTAACACTGGACTCTGTGTCATCAAACGGGTTATTCACTAAACTCTCGGTCATGTGTTCATTCAGTTTGCACTACTTCTCATATTTGCACTAATGTTTGTATTACATTACTGCCTATAGTCATACTACTGTTTACATTCACTGTTTACATTTATTAATACTGTTTACATTTATTACTACTGCTTTACATTTATTACTACTGTTTACATTTACACTACTTTTATCTACACTACTGCAGATACATATACAGCATTCTCTGACTAGCCTTATCTAAGGATGCCAAATGTGCCTTATGTGCCTTACTTCATATGCCACTTTGCCTATATACCAACATCAACTACCTCATACATATACTGTGTACATTAACTTATATGCTGCTGTGCCACTCTTTGCAAATGTCAACGCTAGAAACTTCAGTTTATTTTATAGATATACGTTTTATACTTTTTATACTACTATGCAAAAACTCAGGACAGTATTACACTTTTATTATTTCATTTTATGCTTATGTTCATTGGGTGTTTGGTGTTTTAGGGGTGTTTGGTGTTTCAGTGTTGGTGTAAATTTTCATACTTTTATACTATTATGAAAAAACTCAGGACAGTGTTACACTTTTTTACTATTTTATGCTTATGTTTATTAAATGTTTTAGTGTTTAGTGTTTAGATGGTTACTGTTGCACCGAGGGACTGAGAGAAACGCAATTTCGGTCCTGTGTATGTCCTGTACATATTGCAGTTCTGACAATAAAGTTGACTTTGACTTTCTTTCTGGAACTTCAAACCACCAGGGAAAGAAAACATTTGTGTAAATTTTAGTTTTACCTAAAAGTTGCTGGTTTTTATCCACCCGTTATAAACTTGTTTGTTTTTATTAAAAGACAGAAGGACCTGTTGGAAAATGTCCAATGTTCTCGGAAAGTCAAAGTGAAAGATACTGAGAACGAAATCTTAAACTCAAAGTTTGATGTGGTAAAAAGTGAACATCATGATGACTGTGCCCAACTTTTCATACAAAAAGTGAAATCATGTCCTAATCCGAGCAATTACAAGTGTTTAATGTTTTAGAAAACAGAATAGGGAGTAACGTGAGGAAACACTAGTGTCTCTAATCTGTGTTCATGTTTCCAGACTTATCCAGACCTGGAAAATAACATCAAATTCCATAATTTCCAGACTTTCCAAGACTGATTTTTTTCCCTGAGAATCAGGATTTGTTGTTTGATGGCATAACATTTACCAGCAGACTGAGTTTCACGGGAGCCCGCTGTAACAGTTTTATCTTCCAAGATATTTTTAGAAGTCTAAATCCTGGATCATCCCAACACAGGCACTAAAATAACCCTCGCTTCTTTTCAAGGAGGACGTCTGACTTCAGAGATTTCTTTAATTATTGATAGAAATAGAGGTTTTAATTGCTCTATGTGCAAAACGAACATCAAAGTTTGTTGTTATCACCTGTGATGAATATTTTAGTTAAAGACTTAACAAGATAAAGACTGACCTGTCGTTAATAACATCGCCCCTGCACGATGAAACGATGATGACCCCTGCTGTGGTCGCCATAAGAGCATGGATGGAAGACACCAGCCTGCAAAAAATAAATAAATAAATGCACAAAAGATTAATAAAAAAATAAAAAAACATTGATTCCTTTGTACAATGCATCACACTGAATCAACTTAAAGGGTAGTTATACTAAATGTTTCAGTTAGGCTCATTGACTAGCTAATTAAGTGAACTGGTTTCCTACTTTAGTTGGTTGGAAACTAACAAAAACGTAAAGCAACGACAAACAATTCTTATTTTCAGCCCACAAATATAAGATTAACAGAGAAACTAAGAGTTTAACAAGTTAAGACGCAGCAGAAAAGACAGCAAAGACTCAACTCTTGTAAAGGCCTGATGGTTTTTAGTCACTTCAGTGTTTTTGAACACAACCAGTGAAAAAAAATTCAATGATATTCAGTTTGACTTCTTCCTGTAGTCTTAGCCAGGCAGGTAATCAAAACTGTGGGACTTTATGCACGTTTAAAGAGCTGTAGTATGCAAATATTCAACCTCAGCATTGAGCACGCCGGTTTCTTGGTGTTAAAAACAAATATTCTTTGACATCACAGAAATAAAAAGACAAACACTGATGGAGCTAGGCAAGATTTCTGGCTGCCATCTTGCTAGGTGCCACACTTATTGCTGGCTGCGTATTCTTTACATGTCAAAACCACTAATGAATGCTTTTTGTGTGTTTTAAGTTGTGTCACCAGTCCATAAACACATACATTATTTTAAATAAAATAAACAAACCTATCATATATATATATATTGTGAAAATGGGACTTGAGCTTGATGTACAGAGCCTCCCAAACAGCCCGGTCAGGTGTTAAAAACAGCAAAACGCTGACCAAGTGGCCTACCACGACAAATTACCCAAGCGCCGTTATAATTTTATACATTTAGGTAATTTACTACAGGTAGTCCCCGACTTACGAGCGACTCACAGGTACGGAACTCGCTCGTAAGTCGGGGACTACCTGTACTTTACTTAGCCTAACCAGAGTTCTGCAACCAGTACTGTATGCAGTTATCTACACTATAACTTAAATAATTTGGTCATTCTCTCTATACTTCTCTAAATACTTAAAGGAGACCACATATAGGTATTTAAAATTTTTATGTTATGTCTGTGTGCTATCTTGACAATATTAATTCATTTTAATACACAAAATAATTCTTAGATAATTAATTATACCCTTTTTAATTCTGCCATTTTTAACTTTCGTTTTGAACGACCGGTTTCTTGAAGTCCACGCCCTTCAACGATCTGTTAACGCCCTCTGTAACAGCCAGTATCTGTAATGTGTTGTTGTTTTAAAATTAGCTCTTTTTTTATTACTCATTTGACTTACTGTTAGTGCTAGCTTAAGATAACTTACCGAAACCCGTCTGAGCGCGCCGCAATTAGCTGCTCCTTTTAGCATGAGACCACCCGAATCCGAAGCTAATGTTAGCTTGTTCCTCTTCCGGTGTTCGCCAGCTTCGCTCGTTGCACGCGGAGATTTTGGGAGTTATCGCTGTTCCAGTCAAGACAACAAAGTTCACCAAGTGTCTCCCGTAAATTAATCAGTAAGGAGAAGGTCCTCGCTGCTGCGAGGCTGTACAGTTGAAGCTCCGCTCCATCGCGCCAGAAGAGGGTCCCGTTGCCGCTGGTCCCTACGCCGGGGGTCCGCTCGTTTAATTTTTGACGGCTGCGCGTTGGGAGCGATCGCAAATACACTAAAAATTGAACTAAAATATAAAAATAACAATTATACTTTATTTATAAAGCCATTTAAAAAAACCACAGCTGCAACAAAGTGCTGTACACATGAAATTAAGAACATATAAACAAAAGATGAGATGAAATCATGAAAAACAACAGTCATGTGTTTAATACAGAAGTGGGTTGAGCCTAACCAGGGGTTGCTAGGTGAGGGGCTGGACTCAGGTTTGAGGTGATTGGCTACGGCCTGTGACGTCAATAACTGCAGGAAGTGTGAATCCTGGTGTATTTATCAAAAATAAATAAATCTACTTAGAGTAAATAAACCACTGGGTGCATTTTTTTGGCACAAGGACTGTTTTTTTATGAAGTAAATACCCAAAGTTGAGTAAAAAAACATTAAAAAGTGAATTTTGCATCTGTGGTCCCCTTTAAGCCCCAATAACATGTTTTTCAGTATTTAGCCAGATAATTGAGCTTTGTTTAAAATTTATTACATATTTTTCTTAAAAAATACGGTAGGTAAAATAGCTAGGTTTACTACTGTCTAATATGTGATTATGTATTTTTATCAAGCTCATGTTGACCCTCAGTTTCTCCTTTACAGAAATTACAGCAGTCTACTCTAAAGCGAGAGTGACAACGGTTAGTATAAGTTAGTATATTAAATAAAAATATTAGGGGTGCACCGATTTCAATTTTCTGGCCGATCACCGATTACCGATTTTTAGAAAGTCTGACCTGCCAATTCCGATTTTGGCCGATACCGATTTTCAGGTGTTAAAAGGTCAAAATGCACCCTAAATTTTCAGGATTTTCCAACCTTTGCTGAGGCAGATAAAATCGGTAGATAAAATCGGCTTCTCATTTAAAGATCGGCCGATCACCGATCTCCCCAAATTAAGGAAATCGGAGCCGATCGATCGGCCGGCCGATTTATCGGTGCATCCCTAAAAAATATTAATGTAATTCTTTGAATTTCAGGTTCTGATAATTACAACAATGAATAACAAACCATTGAGCTCCTAGCCCGAGTTATTTTTTTTACTCAAATATTTTCGGTCTTCTGCCCAGCTGGCAGTCACTAAAGATGCCATACAGCACCTAGCAAGATGGTGACACAAACTCTCATCTCGTTTGTGTGTTAGGTTGGCTGTTACAGCATTTTTATTTTGAAGTAGAGCTGGACAACAATTCGATATCGATATATGGAGTACATGTGTGTGAATGAGAGGGAGGCCAGTGGAACAGTGAGGCTACAAGGAGCAGAGGTCACAAGTGCAGGACTTCATGTACTTGGGGTCCACTGTCCAGGAAAATGGAATGTGGTAAAGAGGTGAAGAAGAGAGTCCAGGCAGGATGGAGTGGATGGAGAAAAGTTTCAGGAGTGATTTGTGACAAAAAGGTGTCAGCAAAGGTCAAAGGAAAAGTTTACAAGACAGTGGTGAGACCAGCTATGTTGTATGGTCTGGAGACAGTGTCATTGACAAAAAGACAGGAGAAAGAACTGGAAGTGGCAGAAATGAAGATGCTGAGGTTCTCCTTAGGAGTGACAAGGATGGATAAGATCAGGAATGAGATCATCAGAGGTACAGCACATGTTGAACAACTGGGAGATAAAGTTAGGGAGGCCAGACTGAGATGGTTTGGACATGTCCAGAGGAGGGACAGTGGGTATATTGGTAGAAGGATGTTAGAAATGCAGCTGCCAGGAAAAAGACACAGAGGAAGGCCAAAGAGGAGATATATGGAATATATTGGGCAGCACGGTGGCACAACTGGTAGAGCTGCTGCCTCTCAGCGAGAAGGTTGCCGGTTCAAATCCCGGTCCGGGGCCTTTCTGGGTGGAGTTTGCATGTTCTCCCCGTGCATGCGTGGGTTTCCTCCGGGTACTCCGGTTTCCTCCCACAGACCAAAAAACATGCTTGTTAGGCTGATTGGTGACTCTAAATTGACCCTAGGTGTGAGTGTGAGAGTGGATGGTTGTTTGGTGTGAGTGAGACAGGTCCCTCTTGTAAATGAGTCCCCGTGACTCAACGAGGCCCTGTATAAATAAAGGTTGAATGAATATGGATGCAGTTAGAGAGGACATGAAGATAGTTGGAGTGAGGACAGAGGATGCAGAGGACAGAGTGAGGTGGAGGAGGATGACTCGCTGTGGCGACCCCTGAAAAGGGAAAAGCCGAAAGAAGAAGAAGAAGATATGTCACAATAATATACTTTTATTCAATAACTATCTGAGTTTTAAGCACATTTTTGATCTTTCGATATGATTACAGCGTTTCATTGATACATTTCTTTTTCTGTTTAGGTTATAGTGGCCACTTAAGTTTCAACCCGAACAGAAAAAGCTGCGTCACAACTACATAAGTGTGTGGTGACTTAGATGTTATGCAGAGCTCGAGTCCAGAAGGCGTTTGCGGTAGCAGGCTAGGCTAATATCCAACGCACGATACGTTTTCGCTTCAAAACGAGTTCCCATGACCGTCAGAATTAGGGATGGGAACCGAGAACCGGTTCTTAAAAGTCCAATTCCATGGAATTGTAGGATGCTTGTCTTAACGATTCAGCTTATCGGTTCTGCAGACTCCTGGTGGTGACGTGTTTAAGCGCTGACATCACAGACATGCGCCGCGCCCGAGTGGTGGTGGCGTGGTGGTGTCTAAATAAATATTTCTTAGCTGACTTCATAGCAGACGTCCTTCTGAGCTTAACGAAATGTTCAAATCAGCTGGATTTAAAAAAAAAAAGTTCGCGGAATTTTAGGCAGGCGCCAGGCGGGTCAAACCGGACGCTTTCTTTCTTTAAATTTAGCTAAATAAACGCTTAAAAAATATATTTCTTAGCTGACTTAATAGTAGACGTACTCTTGAGTTTAACGAAATGTTCAAATAAGCTGGATTTTTAAAAAAAAGTTCGCTGATTTTTATGCAGGCGCCAGGCGGGTCAAACCGGACGCTTTGTTTCTTTAAATTTAGCTAAATAAACGCTTAAAAATATATTTCTTACCTCACTATAGCAGACGGGCTCCTGAGCTGAACCAAATGTGAAATCAGCTGGATTTAAAAATCCGCGGTGTGGTTTATGAGTGGTATAAACTTCTGGAAGTGGTCCCTCTTCCTCTTCACTCTCTGAGTCCTCTGCTGGCTGCTGCCTACAGCGCCTCTAAAGCGGCCGAAACTGGTACTGCACCATTTTCGCCAAAAATGAAAAACGAAGAATCAGAGCGAAAAATGAGTCTAAAAATATGGGAAAAAATCCATAAATAAATTCTTTATGAACACAAATGGTTTACTATATTTTATTACCCAAATGAGAATTGATAACAGAATTGATAAGGAATCGAATCGATAAATGACATCGATAAAGGCATCGATATTGATAATTTCTTATCAATTCCCATCCCTAGTCAGAATATGACTGAACAGGGTTTCACAAGCGAAGAGAAAGCAAATGACATAATTGATGAGAGGAAAGTAATTTGGCAGTGTGGAAGTGGTTCGGCTTTCTAAGATCCAATAAACTGCAGGTTTCAGTCAGTGAGCTGCAAAATGTGACGGAAAGTCGTTCCAACTAGCGGTGGGAACACATCGAACTTGTTCTACTCGATAGAATCTGCTGAGAGTCACAAGATGAAGCACAATAAAAGTTTGAGTCTGAAACAACACCCCCAGCTGAAGAGAAACCCATGCAGCAAACGTTAGGTTATGTTGTTGTTTAAAGTTTAAAGCTGGGGTATGTAAGATTGTAATGTAGTCTGTAACTTTTCAAACAATATATTTTTAACATATTTCTTCACTCTGTCACTATCTACTGACAAACTGATGTTAGACAAAGTAATCTCTGAAAAAAACTATAGTCCCCTTGCTTCTCTATCAGCATTTATAAAAACACTAAAAACACAGAGTGACCAGGACAATGACAGCCAATAAAAACAGAGTTTGTAACCAGCCAATTAAAAACAGAGCTTGAATTTGAATCAGCCAATAAAAACAGAGCTTGAATTTGAATCTCAGCAGAGCCTCCCCCTCAGAGCCATATATGGCTCTGAGGGGGAGGGATCAGAATGCTTTGCCTGTTGAAAATTTTTCTAAGTTCTGCACTCTACAGAAAGTTACACATAGCACCTTTAAACTATTAATATTGACAAAGATGAGTTTGTTTATTTGCCAGTGATTTCAATATTTTTCGAAGACTAAATACAAATAAAAGGTGAACATTAATTTATTTGTACCGTTTGTACAGTTTTTCTGAGGGTTCTATATTGTTTATATCGATATTGAATTACAGTATATGATATCATCAAAAAAGGCATTCAATACAGAACAACTGGACTTTATTTGTAGCAAACAAGACGTTTTGCTTCTCATCCGAGGAGCTTTATCAATTAGTGAGGAGACAATGAGAGGGCGAAGTTATACAGTAACAGGATATTCAATGGATATTTATGTAAAAAGAGAGAAACCATCGTTAAACAGAGGAGGAGGTCTAAGATTTCAACTTTCTAAAACTTATGGTGCGGCCTTGGATTTGGTTCCCAGGCGTCTCACACCTGATGAGAACAGAGGAGCCTCGTTTGTGAATTAGACTACCAAAGACTTTGACAGGTCCCTGCTATCAATGTGTGAAGTGTGACTTGTCAATTTACATACAGTAGGATGTGTGTGTGTTTTCTGTAAGCTCTGTTTTCACACACTGAACTTTGAATGGGTCACAGGTACGTGTTATCCCAAGTATGTGGGGGTGTTAGTTTCCAATTTACATATGTTGGTGCGTGTCTATGGCTTATCCTGTTATAACTTCACCCTCTCACTGTCTCCTCACTAATTGATAAAGCTCCTCGGATGAGAAGCGAAACGTCTTGTTTGCTACAAATAAAGTCCAGTTGTTCTGTATTGAACACTTTTTTGATTTTATCATGTCCTGGACGACTGAGAATCTTCACCAGCATAGTATATGATATCGATATTGAATTACAGTATACAGTATGATAAAAGTTTTGAGCATATCGTCCAGACTTATTTTAAAGTGGACACAAAATTTCAGTAAACAGATAAACTTTACATAGAAAAATAAAAAGGCTTACCACTGAAAAGATAACAGTTAAAGAAAATGCATTTGTAAAATCTAAACCAATAACGTTGTTGGCTTGTCTGAGGACAAACAGGAACTGAGACGTATTCATTCAGGTGAGCTCCTCCGAGCAGTCAGATCAGCGTACCTCTGAGGATTAGCAATATTCAGCCTCAACTTTCCTAGTCTATAAACAGACCTGTGACATCAGAGAAGTGGGGACATCTCTGTGCTGAAGTGTCACTGTGAGCGTGAATGACTAAACTCAACTAAACTTCCATGTTCGCAATCTAGCTTCTCCCCTCAGTTTACAGGAGGTTGTACCACGTATTTGTTAAAACTAAGAAAGACTGTTTCAGTTTGAACAACCTCTCATTTTGGCTGCTCTCCAGTTTGGCAGCACCGACACTAAGCCGCTTTGAAATAGAAATAAACTGTAATTTATTCCCCCCACACACACTCAAGCCAAAATAGCCCCTTTAACACAACATTTTCTTTAAGAAAATGTTCACCCTATGGTTGCTCTTTACATAACCACCCATCCCATCACCATTTACAAGGCAATGAGGACGACTTGGTTCAAATGGATAAGAAATGTCTGAACTACAGAGAAAATACTATTTTAATTTGAACATTTATGATCTCAAAGCCGTGATCATATTTTTCCTTTGCTATTTCTATTCACACAAACTGTCAGCTTACAAGCTGATAAGATAGAACTTTATTGATCCTGCTGGAAATTGTTAATAATGACAGGTCACATGTGCTGTGAAATTTTTTGGGGAAACTTCTTGGTAAGACCGACATGTTTGGGGTGAATTTGTGTGGTTTAGGGCTGAATCTTTCACATTTTATTGTTGGCTGTAACTGGGACCCTGTGTACATAATCTCGTTTCATCACATGCACCACATGTGGTGCGAATGACAAAGAATCTATGACTCTGAATGATAAATAAATACAAATAAATAAATGTGGCTTAATAATCCATTGAAAAACAGTATTTTTAATGAAATACTGAATATCAATAATTGTGATAGTGTCTTCAGTCCATGACCTTCAGCGTGCACTGGGGCAGTTTGCAGCCAGTGTGAATGGATGAGCCATCTCCTCTGAGGCCATGGTTCTCAACCAGAAATGGACAGAATGCCTCCTCCAGGTCAGGTGGTAGTCTCTGCTTCAGGTGGAGGAGTTCAAGTATCTGGACATCTTGTTCCCGAGTGATGGTAGGACGGAGCAGGACATGGATGGATGAATTTGGGCCTCATCCTCAGTAATGAGGAAGTTGCTTCAGTCGGTCGTGGGGAAGAGTTGAGTCAAACTGCAAGTCTCTCAATTTTCTGGTCCATCTCCAACGCTCAACTATAAAGAAGTAAAGATCAAGGCCAAAAGAGCAAGGTCCTGGAAACAAATCTTCCTTCATAGAGTGGCCAGGCTCAGCTCTAGAGACAGGGTGAGGAGATCCATCATCCAGGGGGAGCTCGGAGTAGAGCTGCTACTCCTCTGTCTCAATAGCAGTCAGTCGAGGTGGTTCAGGTGTCTGATTAGACTCCAGGACACCGCCTTTGGAGATTTTCCAGGCATGGGAAAACACCACAGAGCAGAAGTCATTGGAGAGATATTTTATTTTTTCTGATCTGCAAATGCCTTGAGGTGAGCTGGAGTGTGTTGCTGGGGAGAGGGATGTCTGGATTTCTATAGATATCCACCTTTAGTCACGAGATAATGTAAGAATATTAACCAAAATAATAATGAGATGCCGGATACAAACAGCTAAAATGGGCCTAACCGTGGATAAGCAGAAGTCATTGACAGATGTTACTGCTATTGCAATCAATCCAAACCAGTTACAAACCTGGTAAATTCTATTTCTAATTGTTTGTGTCAAAGTAGTGCAGGAAATGTTTGCTTCTAAAAATGTTATATCTCAGCTCATTTTTGAAACAACAATGAGATAACTCAGCTCAGTTAATGTTGCCTAACAAAGTTTTTAATAATATAAGGATGTTTTTGCTGCAAATTTAAATGAAAAACGAAAAGAAAAAAGTTAACTTATCTGA
>JBBPBX010053484.1:6639-23829 GCA_038048925.1 Garcialebias charrua | reverse complement strand
TAAACAAGCATAAAATGAAATAATAAAAGTTTAGTACTGTCCTGAGTTTTTTGCATAGTAGTTTTTCATAGTAGTAAAAAAGTATAAAAAGTTTCACCAACACCAAAACACCAACATTTAATAAACATAATCATAAAATGAAATAGAGTGTAATACTGTCCTGAGTTTTTTCATAGTAGTTTTCCATAGTAGTATAAAAGTATAAAAAGTTTCACCAACACCAAAAATGAAATAGAGTGTAATACTGTCCCGAAGTATAAAGTATAAAAAGTATATCTATAAAATAAATGAAGGTTCTGGCATTTGACATTTGTAAAGAGTGACAAAGCAGCATATGGGGTTAATGTACACAGTATATGTATGAGGTAGTTGATATTGGTATAGAAACAAAGTGGCATTATGCAATAAGGCTAGTAAAAAGAATATATACTGTATATCAGCAGTAGTGTAGATATAAAAAGTCTAGATGTAAACAGTAGTAATAAATGTAAACAGTAGTAATAAATGTAAACAGTAGTAATAAATGTCAACAGTAAATGTAAACAGTAGTATGACTATAGGCAGTAATGTAATACAAACATTAGTGCAAATATGAGAAGTAGTGCAAACTGAATGAGCACATGACCGTGAGTTGAGTGAATGACCCGTATTGATGACACAGAGTCCAGTGTTAAAAACTTTGTGTTGTGTGGTAATGTGTGAAAGTTTTTTGTGATTAAGGCAGTACAAGTGGGAGGGAGGGCAGAGCTGGCAGAGTGTTAAGCATCCTGACTGCCTGATGAACAGAGCTGTCTCTCAGTCTGCTGGTTCGAGCCTGGAGACTCCTCAGTCTCCTCCCCGATGGCAACAGGCTGAAGCAGCTGTGTAGTGGGTGTGTGGGATCACCTGCCATGCAGAGGGCTTTCCGAGTGAGGCGGTTGCTGTGTAAGTCCTGTAGTGAGGGCAAGGAGGTGCCGACAATCTTCTCAGCTGCTCTCACTATACGCTGGAGGCTCTTTCGGCAGGATGCAGTACATGCACCATACCACACCGTGATGCAGCTGGTCAGGACACTTTCTATGGCGCCCCTGTAGAAGGTGCACATGATGGGGGTTGGAGCTCCAGCTCTATTCAGCTTGCGGAGAAAGTAGAGGCGCTGGTGAGCCTTCTTGGCCAGTGATGCAGTGTTCCTGCTCCAGGACAGGTCCTCTGAGACGTGCACTCCCAGGAACTTGGTGCTGTCTACTCTCTCCACTGTGGTGCTGTTGATGGTCAGAGGGGCATGTTGGGCATCCCTCTTCCTGAAGTCCACAACAATCTCTTTTGTCTTCTCCACGTTGAGAGTGAGATTGTTGTGTCCGCACCACAAGGCCAGGCGGCTCACCTCATCCCTGTAGTCCGTCTCATCGTTGTTGCTGATGAGACCCACCACTGTTGTGTCGTCCGCAAACTTGATGAAGTGGTTGGAGCTGTACGATGGTGTGCAGTCGTGTGTTAGCAGGGTGAATAGAAGGGGGCTCAGCACACATCCTTGTGGGGCTCCTGTATTCAATGTGATGGTGCTGGACGTGTTCTTCCCGACCCGTACTGCCTGTGGTCTCCCGGTCAGGAAGGGAATTTAATACATTTGTGTCACATACAAAACAGTTTTGCATCGCTTTGCAATCCTTTGAACGAGAACCTGCGCGGCCGCTGCGGGCTGGGACAGGCGGGGGCGTGGGTTAGGAGCATGAGAAGTGAGAAGCTCTGTTTTTATTGGCTGGTTAAAAACTCTGTTTTTATTGGCTGGTTAATGGCGGGTCACTGTGTTTTTTTTTTTAATGCTTTTAGAGAAGCAAGGGGACAATAGTTTTTTTCAGAGATTACTTGTCTAAAATCAGTCTGTCAGGAGGTAGTGACAGAGTGAAGAAATATGTTAAAAAAATATTGTTAGAAAAGTTACATACAGCTCCTTTAAATAACATCAAGATAAAAATCAACCATAAATGCAACCAAGAGTAGGTTGTTCCTACTATTGTTTTTACACCAGAAAAAAAAAGCTAAACCATTTGAAGTTTTATTCAAAATGTGGTTGTAATTTCTAAGCACCAAAATCTTTAGTTAGGTTTAAGTTTTCTGCATGAATCTTTTCCCTCCTCAGGTTTATGTGGTAACTTTAACATGGTCCTGAATGATGACATGAAGACCCCTCAGGGGATCGTGGAGGGAACTGCAGCCACTTTCTCTAACTCGTGGAAGGCTAACCTCGTGTGCACTAACACAAAGGAAAGACTGGATGACCCCTGCTCCCTCAGTGTAGAAAATGGTAAACAGCAATGCTGTTGTAACACTAGATCACGTCCTAAATGTGTATTATTGAAGCTAAGAGGACATTTTTGTTCCTTCTCAGAGTTGTATGCCAAACACTGGTGCACCTTGCTCCTCAGACCCAACAGCACATTTTCACAGTGCCGCTCCGTGGTGGATCCTGAGATCTTCTACAAGGTACAGTAAAATGTTTCTATCTTTTACTGAATTCATTTGGACTTTTGTGAAAGTGTTGGTTGTTTTCCACAGCGCTGCCTTTACTCCAGCTGTAACTGTGAGAAGAGCGAGGCCTGCCTGTGTGCCGTCTTCTCCTCCTACGCTCGAGCCTGTGCAGTGAAGGGCGTGATCCTGACAGACTGGAGAGAGAACGTGTGCGGTATGGTTTTAATTTCATTTGTTGTGGCCCAGATGACTAATAACTCCTAGAGTTTGGTCACTTTCATTTGTAGGAAATAAAACTACTCGTCTTGTCTCTGTCTAAATGATAGGAAAGTATGCAAAGAGCTGCCCGGTGTCACAGATCTTCTCCTACAATCATCAGAGGTGCCAGCTGACTTGCAGTTCTTTGTCCTCGGAGCAGCAGAGCTGCACCTCTGACTTTGTGCCGGTTGACGGCTGCTCCTGCGCTGAAGGTCTCTATCTGAATGAAAAAGGTGTTTGTGTGTCGATGGCAAAATGTTCTTGTTACCATAATGGAGCTTACATTAAGCCTGGAAAGTCCATCAATATCAAAGATGAACACTGGTGAGAGTTCAGGATTTCCTCTGTGAATTGTTTTATTTATTTTTACTTTTGCCATTATAGCTCAAAGTGTACATATCTTGTCTTTTGTTCTTAAGCGTGTGCAACAATGGAAGGCTTCATTGCCATTCTTGGAGAACACGTTCATCAGGTCGGCTTGTTTTCTATATCTTGACATTTTCATCACCCACACACTTAGTTTCTCTCAATGACACATTCATGTTGTATTTTCTTACAGCATGTCCTTCTCCACAAGTCTTCTTCAACTGCTCCTCTGGGGGTGCAGGAGAACTCGGACTACAGTGCTCTCGAACATGTTTAAATCTGGAAAGTGATTGTGTGAGTTGTTCTTGCTGCTGTGGTTCAATGGTCCTCCCCAACAAAACAGCTGTTTGGTTTCAACAAGACAATTTCTCACAATACTAACATCATGCTGTCAGTAATTGTCAGTTTTGCTTTGTCAAACATTACAATCTTTCTCCTTCTCAGGAATCCACAGAGTGTGAGTCTGGTTGTCGCTGTCCTGGTGGACTCCTTGATGATGGCAAAGGTTCTTGTGTGGAGGAAAAAAACTGCCCGTGTCAGCACGATGGACAACTTTTTGCTCCTGGAACAACAATTCCAAACCAGTGCAACAGCTGGTAAGGCCACGTACAGTGTGGAGTATATTACGTATAAACCTTGGAAACTTGGAACATCATGCCAGCTTGCTGGTTTCACTCAAGTAGTCAGCACAATATTAAACTTGACTGTTTCTGACAAATCTAGCACCTGCAAGAGCGGAAAATGGGAGTGCACTGAGGAAAAATGTCCAGGAACCTGCGTCATTTATGGAACAGGGCACTACAACACGCTTGATCAGCGAACGTATGGGTTTCAAGGAGACTGTGCTTATGTTGCTGCCCGGGTAAATAAAACGAGTGTATTCAAAATCCTTCTTTCCCCTTTTTCACTCAAAAACTACTCTTAAAATTTTTATATTTCATGGTTATATGGAAGGGATTAGATGATGAACACACTTACCATAAATTAATACATGAACTTAAACTGCTAGTACTGTAATTTCCAGACTATTGAGTGCACCCATTATCTATTAACTATTAACATTAACTATTAACATTGACTATTAAGCCATGCCCACTAAAAAAATAAAAAAGTACATATAAAGGCTACGCTTGTTTATTAGCCGCAACTGTCCATGTTGTAACATGAGATATTTACACAGAAAGATCTTTTAAATTTTTTATTAAATATGTACCAGTAACATACACAAATACGTAGGTACAGTAAAAAAAAATCTGAACAGTGCCTGTAACACGGCTGGTTAATACAGTAGCCTACCAGGAAGTCACTGATTGCTATAGTGATCAATGACGGTGAAGACACATCTTCACCGTCCTCCTGCACAGGCTTGTGCTGTCCTCCATCATGCAGCTGCCTGCCTGCATCCCACAGAGCTCGGAGTGGTCAGATGTATTTATTTTTTACCTTTATTGTACTTGTACAAGTAGTCTCACCGAGTCACAAGGACCCACCCCGCCAAGAGAGACTTGTATTGGGTAGCTATGTGAGTGCCCGGGTGTGACGAGGCTAAATGTTTTGGCAGCATGAAGCTCGTTAGCCCATCAAAAAAAAAAAGTACACATTAGCCACAGCATTGTTTGTAAAATTGTAGTGTTCAAAGTGTGTGAAAAAAAGTAGTGGATTATACAGTAGTTCGGAAATTACAGTAATCCTCTTAAAACAACTCCAGACTTAAAAATATCCTGACTGTTCATATGAGGTCTGTTTTATTAACTTTTACATCACTGTTGATTTTGCATTATGTGATAATATATATATATAAAAATCTATGGCTAATTGCAAGTGCAAATAGTAGCAGCTAGCTGTAGCACATTTAGTGCAGTCAGGGGCATTTCTAAAAGGACATTTCTGTGAGGATAACTGTGTAATATTAAAATTGATTGCCATGTAAAGCTTTATAAAATAGTATTTATGTGACTGGCTATGAAATTTTTATAGTCAGAGAGTTGTTTTAGTCTTGGCCCCCCTCAGACTCAGCTCATCGTCAAACTATCCTTTTAAGTGCTTTACAAATATGTAACATAAAGATTAAAAAGTCACAGCTGATGCAGTAAAATGCCTGAACAATTCTAAGATGACCTGATTCATCCAGGTAGAAAAATCTTAAAAAGTTAAGTCAGGTCCTCTGGACAAGTGTAAAAAAAAAAAGTGTTGAAAAGTTTTGTCTTTAATTCAAAAGACCTTCAGTCTTTAATTCAGTTTTAAATTGTCCAAAGGACCTGGCAGCTTTTTTACAATTCTAACATGAAATTTTCAAAATGGCGATTGTAATTATTATTTTATTTACTTTTTTTTTCCCTCTTCTGAATCCTTCAATGATTTAAAGCAAATGTTGTCATGAATTATTCGTCCTCATCTGCTCACACAGACTCATGTTCGTGCTGCTGTTGTTTGGCACATGGTTTTGTACTAGTAGTACTTAGCATATTCTTAGTTTAGTGTATTTCTTAGTTCCAATCGTAGATCTTATTACTGTTTTTCTTTACAATTTGCATTTTTGTTGGATGTAACTGGAACCCTGTGTACATAGTTTTGTTCCACCTCATGTACCACATGCGATGTGAATTACAATAACGACACCTTGACCTTGATCTTGACCTTGAATTAACAGGTCATAATTTCACAGAATTTCTAATGAATGTCTTTATTTTTTAGAATAAATGTGGGAACAAAACAGACGCACAGACCTTTGGAGTTTTCACAGAAAATGTACCGTGTGGCTCCACTGGCACCACATGCTCCAAAATGGTCAGAATTCAGTTGGGGGTAAGTCCAAGCACAAACGTTTGATAAGTTTTCACGCCTGAAGTGTGGAATTAAATCATATTTTCAGCACGTGTTCACGCTTCAGAACTCTCCTTTACATTGCAGCGAACAGAAATCAAACTATCAAAGGGTAAATACGAAGAGAGAGATCTGGAAGTTGGCCCACAGATTCAGTACAGAATAAGGACGGTTGGTTTGTACCTGGTGGTAGAATCTAATATCGGCGTGGCAGTGATGTGGGATCGCAAAACAACCGTCCGCATCCTGCTGGAACCACATCACAGTGTGAGTCACTGTGTATTTGTAATGATTGACAAACCTTTTTTTTTTAAAGACACTTTATCATTTTGTACCAGTACAAGTCAGGCCATTGAGTTGGTTACGCCTGTGCATTTGTGCAGGGTGAAGTGTGTGGCCTGTGTGGGAATTTTGATGGGGATGGACAGAATGACTTCACCACTCAGGGTCAGCTGGTGGTGGACAACCCGTTAGAATTTGCAAACAGCTGGAAAGTGACCAGCTCTTGCCCAGATGTGGAGGAGAGCGTTGACGCTTGTGAAGCAGCTCCCCAGCGGCATCAGTGGGCGAAAATGATGTGCAGCATCATAACAGGAACTACGTTCAAAGACTGCCACCACAAGGTGCAAAACCACTGTTTGTGTGATTGAAGTTGTGTGATTTGCATTTTTAACATTTCTAATTGTCACATTTCTGATTTATTTATTTATTTATGTCTGACAAAGGTCGATCCCCTTCCATTTGTTGAAAACTGTGTGAAAGACTCGTGTGCCTGCGACACCGGAGGAGACTGTGAGTGCTTCTGCTCAGCTGTGGCAGCCTACGCTCAAGCGTGTAATGAGGCTGATGTTTGCGTTGCATGGAGAACTCCAGACATTTGCCGTAAGTGAATGTTTCTGTTCTTAAAATGAAAAGTGTTGTGAACCTTTTCTGACAACATTAAACAGTGATTTGTTTCTTTCTAGAAAGCTCACCACTGAATTGTAACATAGTTTCTGTTCACCCATGAATAGAAACCATTTAGTCAGACTAAAACTCTTTAAGACTCCTACAACTTTGATTTCTAAATTCATACATCACCTTAAACAAACAAACAAAAACATCTGGCTCAAGTTCTTATAGTCTTTAAAAAAGGATTTTTTTCTATGTTCCTAAACTTTTTAGCGTTTGACCCATAAAATTAAAGTTGCACTGACTTGTGACTCCAACAGGTGCTTTTTTTTCAATTCAATTCAATTCAACTTTATTTTGGTAAATTAAAAGGTGCTGAGTTAAGTACAGTATCCAAATTTTACCAAGAAGCCATTTAACAAAATCTTTATTCACTATTAAAATGTATTTTTATATTATAGTATTTTTTATAATGTGAATTTTTGATTTATTTATAACAAATATGGGTAAATATGCCATTTACATTTTTTTAAATATAAGTTATTTGAGTTCTGTGAATCTTTCCACAACCCCCTATTTGGTGTTTCACAAAACCCATCAAGATTCAATCTTTGGAAAACAGCTGCATTAGAGCATATATCAAAGTCAAGTCAAAGTCAACTTTATTGTCAAAACTGCAATATGTACAGGACAAACACAGGATTGAAATTGCATTTCTCTCTGTCCCTCGGTGCAACAGTAAACATTTAAACACTAAAACACTAAAACATTTAATAAACATAAGCATAAAATGAAATAATAAAAGTGTAATACTGTCCTGAGTTTTTGCATAGTAGTTTTTGCATAGTAGTAGTATGAAAGTATGAAAAGTTACACCAACACTAAAACACTAAACATTTAATAAACATAAGCATAAAATGAAATAACAAAAGTGTAATACTGTCCTGAGTTTTTTGCATAGTAGTATAAAAGTGTAAAAAGTATATCTATAAAATAAAATGAAAGTTCTGGCATTGACATTTGTAATAGAGTGACAAAGCAGCATATGAAGTTTATGTACACAGTATGTGTATGAGGTAGTTGATATTGGTATATTGGTATATTTCAATGAGTTTTGAGGAAACCATGTAAATAAAATATACTCATTGTCTATAACTGTGCAATGACATGTAAAGTAAATTATAGATTCCACAGTTATGCTCTACAAAAAGAAAATGTTCAGAACTCAAACTTGTGCTTTGAAGATGTAATCACACTGACTTGATCTGGGTTTTTCTCTGTGCAAAACAAATGTGTATATATGAATCCACATTTTTAATTTTACTGGACTTACACTGTCTTGCTCTTTTCCAGCTGTTTATTGTGATTACTATAACAATCCAGAGGATTGTACATGGCATTACAACCCTTGCCACACACCGTGCTACAAGACTTGTTTATATCCAGAAGGCGTTTGTAGCAACCCAATACCTGACCTGGAGGGTGAGAACTTTATTACAAACATTATGTTTCACTTGTGTATAACAAAGATTCCATCCTAACCAATATTGATGTTTATATGTGATTCTTTTCCCCCAGGCTGTTATCCTGTATGCCCAGAGGATAAGCCTATATTTGACGAGAAGAATGACACATGTGTAGACATATGTCCGTATTGTGTTTACAATGGGACTGTATATGAAGAACATGAAGTTATTTACAATGTCAGTGACAACATGGGAATGTGTTACTATGCAATCTGCATTAACACAACTGTGGTAGAAGGAAGTGAACCCTGCTCACCAAGTACAACCATAGGACCAACTACAACTACACAATCTACACCTCCACCCACTACAACCCCAGAGCCAACCACAACTACACATTCTACACCTCCACCTACTACAACCCCGGAACCACCCACAACTACACAATCTACACCTCCACCCACTACAACCCCAGAGCCAACCACAACTACACAATCTACACCTCCACCTACTACAACCCCAGAGCCAACCACAACTACACAATCTACACCTCCACCCACTACAACCCCAGAGCCAACCACAACTACACAATCTACACCTCCACCCACTACAACCCCAGAGCCAACCACAACTACACAATCTACACCTCCACCCACTACAACCCCAGAGCCAACCACAACTACACAATCTACACCTCCACCCACTACAACCCCAGAGCCAACCACAACTACACAATCTACACCTCCACCCACTACAACCCCAGAACCAACCACAACTACACAATCTACACCTCCACCCACTACAACCCCAGAGCCAACCACAACTACACAATCTACACCTCCACCCACTACAACCCCAGAACCAACCACAACTACACAATCTACACCTCCACCCACTACAACCCCAGAGCCAACCACAACTACACAATCTACACCTCCACCCACTACAACCCCAGAGCCACCCACAACTACACAATCTACACCTCCACCCACTACAACCCCAGAGCCAACCACAACTACACAATCTACACCTCCACCCACTACAACCCCAGAGCCAACCACAACTACACAATCTACACCTCCACCTACTACAACCCCAGAGCCAACCACAACTACACATTCTACACCTCCACCACTACAACCCCGGAACCACCCACAACTACACAATCTACACCTCCACCCACTACAACCCCAGAGCCAACCACAACTACACAATCTACACCTCCACCCACTACAACCCCGGAACCAACCACAACTACACAATCTACACCTCCACATACTACAACCCCGGGACCACCCACAACTACACAATCTACACCTCCACCCACTACAACCCTGGAATCAACAACAACTAGACAATCGACACCTCCATCCACTACAACCCCAGAACCAACCACAACTACACAATCTACACCTCCACCCACTACAACCCCAGAACCAACCACAACTACACAATCTACACCTCCACCCACTACAACCCCAGAACCAACCACAACTACACAATCTACACCTCCACCTACTACAACCCCAGAACCAACCACAACTACACAATCTACACCTCCACCTACTACAACCCCGGGACCACCCACAACTACACAATCTACACCTCCATCCACTACAACCCTGGAATCAACAACAACTAGACAATCTACATTCCACCCACTACAACCCCAGAGCCAACCACAACTACACAATCTACACCTCCACCCACTACAACCCCAGAACCAACCACAACTACACAATCTACACCTCCACCTACTACAACCCCAGAACCAACCACAACTCCAGAACTGACCACAACCACAAAATCTACACCACCACCAACACCACCTACAACAACAACTGAGCCAACCACCACAAAAGCTACACCTCCACCCACACCACCCACAACAACCCCAGAATTAACAACCACAAAATCTACACTTATAACTACCTCTAGTCCTATTATTTCAACACCATGTGTTCCAACTTGTGAATGGTCTGATTGGTATAATGTCCATAATCCAGTAACTGATAAAAATGACTGGGAAACATATGAAAACATCACAAACAATGGCCTACACATATGTGAAAACCCCTCAGAAATTGACTGTAGGTCGGTTCTATTTCCAGACATGGACTTTGACGAATTTTTAGACGACACTAAGCAAGTTGTTTCTTGTGATGTGGACTATGGTTTAATATGTAGAAAAGAAGACCAGCCACGTAAAAAACTGTGTTTTGACTACAAGATCAGAGTGTGCTGTCCAGTTGTATGCGAAACCACAACTCCAGTACCCACACCACCAACTACAACCCCCGAGTCAACCACAACCATACAATCTACACCTCCTACCAAACCACCCACTACAACACTTAAGCCAACCACCACAAAGGCTACACTTCCACCAACACCACCCACTACAACTCCAGGCCCAACAACAACAAAATCTACACCTCCTCCCACACCACCCACAACAACCCCTGAGCCAACCACAACAATACAATCTACACCTCCTACCAAACCACCCACTACAACACTTAAGCCAACCACCACAAAGGCTACATTTCCACCAACACCACCCACTACAACTCCAGGCCCAACAACAACAAAATCTACACCTCCACCCACACCACCCACAACAACCCCTGAGCCAACCACAACCATACAATCTACACCTCCTACCAAACCACCCACTACAACACTTAAGCCAACCACAACAAAATCTACACCTCCTCCCACACCACCCACTACAACCCCTGAGCCAACCACATCCACAAAGTCTACTCCTCAGCCAACACCACCAACCACAACTCCCGAACCAACCACAACTACAAAATCTACACCTTCCCCAACACCACCGACTACAACCCCCAAACCAACCACCACAAAAGCTACACCTTCCCCCAAACCACCCACTACAACCCATGAGCCAACCACTACCATAAAATCTACACCTCCTCCCACACCACCCACTACAACCCCCAAGCCAACCACCACAAAATCTACACCTCCTCCCACACCACCCACTACAACCCCTAAGCCAACCACTACAAAATCTACACTTCCACCACCAACACCACCCACTACAACTCCAGGTCCAACAACAACAAAATCTCCACCTCCACCCACACCACCCACAACAACCCCTGAGCCAACCACAACAAAATCTACACCTCAACCCCCATCACCCACTACAACCCCAGAGCCAACCACAAAATCTACACATCCACCCACACCACCGACTACAACTCTAGGCCCAACAACAACAAAATCTACATCTCCACCCATACCACCCACTACAACCCCTGAGCCAACTACCACAAAAGCTACACTTCCACCCACACCACCCACCACAACTCCAGAACCGACCACAACCACAAAATCTACACCACCACCAACACCACCTACAACAACAACTGAGCCAACCACCACAAAAGCTACACCTCCACCCATACCACCCACAACAACCCCAGAATTAACAACCACAAAATCTACACTTATAACTACCTCTAGTCCTATTATTTCAACACCATGTGTTCCAACTTGTGAATGGTCTGATTGGTATAATGTCCATAATCCAGTAACTGATAAAAATGACTGGGAAACATATGAAAACATCACAAACAATGGCCTACACATATGTGAAAACCCCTCAGAAATTGACTGTAGGTCGGTTCTATTTCCAGACATGGACTTTGACGAATTTTTAGATGACACTAAGCAAGTTGTTTCTTGTGAAGTGGACTATGGTTTAATATGTAGAAAAGAAGACCAGCCACGTAAAAAACTGTGTTTAGACTACAAGATCAGAGTGTGCTGTCCAGTTATATGTGAAACCACAACTCCAGTACCCACACCACCAACTACAACCCCCGAGTCAACCACAACCATACAATCTACACCTCCTACCAAACCACCCACTACAACACTTAAGCCAACCACCACAAAGTCTACACTTCCACCAACACCACCCACTACAACTCCAGGCCCAACAACAACAAAATCTACACCTCCACCCACACCACCCACAACAACCCCTGAGCCAACCACAGACAAAATCTACACCTCCACCCAAACCACCTACAACAACACTTAATCCAACCACTACAAAGGCTACACTTCCACCAACACCACCCACTACAACTCCAGGCCCAACAACAACAAAATCTACACCACCACCCACACCGCCCACAACAACCCCTGAGCCAACCACGACAAAATCTACACCTCCACCCAAACCACCTACAACAACACCTAAGCCAACCACCACAAAGGCTACACTTCCGCCAACACCACCCACTACAACTCCAGGCCCAACAACAACAAAATCTACATCTTCTCCCACACCACCCACTACAACCCCTGAGCCAACCACAATGACAAAATCTACACCTCCACCCAAACCACCTACAACAACACCTAAGCCAACTACCACAAAGGCTACACTTCCACCAACACCACCCACTACAACTCCAGGCCCAACAACAACAAAATCTACATCTCCTCCCACACCACCCACTACAACCCCTGAGCCAACCACAACAAAATCTACACCTCCACCCAAACCACCTACAACAACACCTAAGCCAACTACCACAAAGGCTACACTTCCACCAACACCACCCACTACAACTCCAGGCCCAACAACACCAAAATCTACACCTCCACCCACACCACCCACAACAACCCCTGAGCCAACCACAGCAAAATCTACACCTCCACCCAAACCACCTACAACAACACCTAAGCCAACCACCACAAAAGCTACACTTCCACCAACACCACCCACTACAACTCCAGGCCCAACAACAACAAAATCTACATCTCCTCCCACACCACCCACTACAACCCCTGAGCCAACCACAATGACAAAATCTACACCTCCACCCAAACCACCTACAACAACACCTAAGCCAACTACCACAAAGGCTACACTTCCACCAACACCACCCACTACAACTCCAAGCCCAACAACAACAAAATCTACATCTCCTCCCACACCACCCACTACAACCCCTGAGCCAACCACAATGACAAAATCTACACCTCCACCCAAACCACCTACAACAACACCTAAGCCAACTACCACAAAGGCTACACTTCCACCAACACCACCCACTACAACTCCAAGCCCAACAACAACAAAATTTACACCTCCTCCCACACCATCCACAACAACCCCTGAGCCAACCACAGCAAAATCTACACCTCCATCCAAACCACCTACAACAACACCTAATCCAACCACCACAAAGGCTACACTTCCACCAACACCACCCACTACAACTCCAGGCACATCAACAACAAAATCTACACCTACACCCACACCAACCACCACAACCCTTGAGCCAACCACAACCACAAAGTCTACTCCTCAGCCAACACCACCAACCACAACTCCCAAACCAACCACAACTACAAAATCGACACCTTCCCCAACACCACCGACTACAACCCCCAGACTAACCACCACAAAAGCTACACTTCCACCAACACCACCCACTACAACTAGAGGCCCAACCACAACAAAATCTACACCTCCACCCACACCAACCAGCACAACCGCTGGGCCAACTACCACAAAGTCTACACTTCTGCCCACACCTCCAACTACAACCCTAGAGCCAACCACAAAATCAACACCTTCTCTCCCACCACCCACTACAACCCATGAGCCAACTACAAAATATACACCTCCACCCCCACCACCCACTACAACCCCCAAGCCAACCACCACAAACACTACACATACATCGACACCACCCACTACAACGCCAGAGCTAACTACAGAATCTACACCTTACCCAACACCATCCAGGACAACCCCTGAATCAACCACAACCACAAAATCTTCACTTCCACCCACACCACTAACTACAACCCCAGAACCTAGCACCCCAAAAACTTCTTCTCAGTCCACTACAACACAAATATCAGAAACACCACCAACAGAAACTACACTAAGTTCCACAACTGAATGCTTCTGTATTTTTGATGACCATCATTATCGTCCAGGTAAGAAAAAAAAGTCATAATATCTTTACACGTTTCAAATTGTTGACGTTTTAATGGTTTCCTGTATTAATTTCTGAACTAACCTGTTTGTCTTTTACACTTTTAGGGGATACAATATTTAATATGCATCCCATTGGATCAGGCATTTGTCTTACCATGATATGTTCTGATATTTGTGAAATCCACAACATGACTGCCATTTGCCCAAGCACTACAATAACTCCTACACCTCCACCACCCACACAACACATACCTACATGTGATGAGTGGGATGTTGTGGTAAGACTTTTATTGTTTCTTGCATAATAACTTCAATACAGTTGAAATTTAATAATAAATATATTAAATCGTATGTGTGTATGTTAGCATTTTTACAACAAAAGCATATATTTTTCAAACTATAGTAACTGAATGTACAAATTATGTTCATAAATACTTTTCTTTTTTTACCTAAAGCAAAATGAGACATTTTTCTTGTGCAACTGCACTATGGCCCGATGCATCGAGAACAATACCATTGAAATAGTTGAGTATAAGTGTCCAACACCTGAGATCATAAATTGTACCAATGGAAAAGAAGCAGTCCTTGTGTATGATGAATACTACTGCTGTCACTATTATGCATGTGACTGTAAGTTGTTGCTTTGCTATACTTTTTCATTGATTGTGAAAAGTTTCTTTAATTGCCCTTGATATTGAATTGTTTTTATTTTATTTCTAGGTGAGTGTGAAGGCTGGGGAGATCCTCATTACATCACATTTGATGGATTATACTACAGTTATCAAGGAAACTGTACCTATGTTTTAATGGAGGAAGTTACATCAAAGCATAATCTAAAGATCTATATTGATAACGTCTTTTGTGATCCCACTGAAGATGTTTCTTGTCCACGATCGCTCATTATAGCATATGGAATACAAGTTGTCACACTTATCAATCATAATCTTATTGGAGCTCCAAACCTGGAGGTAAATCTATAAATGATCCATTCACACTTGATTCTTTATCATATACTAAATTCTGAAAAATGTACTAAAATTAAACAATTTAAACTATACAATCATGAATCCCTTTATTTTTAATTTAAAAAAAATTGCTCCGGTATGGTTTTTAACTTGCTGTGTTATGTTTTATTTCTGCTCTAGGTTATGAAAAATGGGAAAACTTTAAATTTACCCTACACACAACAAGGTGTTAAGATAATGAGTTCTGGCATAAACTTGATTTTTGAGATCCCTCATCTCAATGTGGTCATTAAATTTGGAATGACAGGGTTTAGTGTTTTCCTTCCATATCAGCACTTTGGCAAAAACACACAGGGTCATTGTGGTAAGAATTGTCTCTCTCAAATGTCTCTCATATGAAAAATCTTCTGTATGGAGAAAGACCGTGATTGTTAACACACTTTTAGGAACATGCACCAATAACCAGGCTGACGACTGCAAGCTGCCATCTGGTCAGCTGGTGGAAAGATGCGCAGTGATGGCTGACTATTGGTCAGCTAATGACATTTCCCAACCCAACTGCCCAACACCACCTGCAGTACCCACCAATAACCCTGAACCTCCACTGGAACCAACTCCATGCAAACCAGACTCCATCTGTGACTTGCTAAAGAGCAGGTGGGCATGCTTTATTCCTTTGATTGGGTTCATATGTTTGGGAATTCTTTACACACTGCAGATAAAAAAACTTTGTTTTTGTTTGCCTTTTTCCTTCAGTGTCTTTGCTCAATGTCATCCACTGGTTTCTCCAGACAATTTCTACAGAGGATGTGTTTTTGATAGTTGCCATGTTGCCAACCCAGTAGTGGAGTGCACAAGTTTGCAGACATATGCTGCTGTTTGTGCTGAGGCAGGAGTTTGCATTTACTGGAGAAACCACACCAAACTGTGCGGTAAACTATCCCTTAGTATTTTGATACTATTAAAAGTGCCATTGGAATAAGAAAATAAGTCAATTTTTTTTTTACCTTTGTTGCATTTAATTGCACTTCTGTCTTTCACCAACAGCTGGTGACTGCCCATCTGACAAAGTTTACAAGCCTTGTGGTCCACTTGAACAACCAACCTGTGAAGACGAGTAGGTTTTCACAAAAAATTATTTCAGCTTTAATGGTTATCTTCATTGTATGTTACTGAGCATTAACAGAAAGTGGCAATAATTATGTGATTATACCCGATAGATTTAACCTGTGAATGCACTATTTTGTATTTTACCTTAGTCCCACTGAACAAACTTCAAACCACACCACTGAGGGCTGCTTTTGTCCAGATGGAATGAAACTCTTTAACAAAAAAGCAGGGATATGTGTTGAAAAATGTGGTAAGTGTGGTGCATACCCTGAACAGGTACAACTGATATGAATTTATTCATTTTATGTATTGTGAAGTCCTACAAAACAGTTGTTTCTTTCCCCAACAGGATGTCTTGATCCTGAGGGCATTCCACGTGAGGTGAGCGAAGTCTTCAGATCTTAACAAGGACTGTTTACTTGTATAAGGCAGTTTATTTACAACTGTGGTTTACTCTTTCAGTTTAATGAAAGGTTTGAGTACAAATGCCAGGACTGCATTTGTGATGAGCTCACCAAAACTGTGATTTGCAAGCCTAAGACATGCCCTGCACCACCCATTGCCAACTGCACTGGTCCAGGGTTTGTCGTTGTGAACCAAACAAATCCTAAGGACCCCTGTTGTTTTGCCTTTGTTTGCCGTAAGATACATATTATCATTTTTTAAAAACATTTATAAATTACCGTTTATTGTGGAAATGTGCAAATGTGTTGGTCTTCTCAGAATGTCAGATCAACACCTGCTCGGTTGACAACATGAACTGTCCGGTTGGATATAAGCCACATATCAGTGTCCCTGAGGGGAAATGTTGCCCAGAGCATATATGTGGTGAGCTTTATTTCTGTTTGAACTTAAAATTAACAAA
>JBBPBX010053483.1:0-23830 GCA_038048925.1 Garcialebias charrua | reverse complement strand
AGCCAGCCATTTAGAACCAGGTCATCTCTGTTGCACCTACTGTCACACTATCTGCTCTTGTTCATCCAGCACATGCACTGAACCCCCTCCAGATTATGAACAGATTCAGAAAAAAAATGCTATTTGCAGATCTAGGAATGTGACAGCAGAGGACAGGTCTTTGATTGCAGATTTGCTCAATGGTTACAGGGCCAGTCTAATCACTCCATCAGATAGACTCTTCACCTCACATGAAGCATGCACTGGTTTCAGTCAACAACTGGTGGACTCTGTGTTCAATCATTGTCAATATATATTTCACCTGTCATACATAATTGACAATCTTCCTGTATTCTGTTTAGACCATGCTAAAGAAATATTTTCTATCATTTGTGAAGTGTTTGAAGATGTTGATGTTGATCATCAGTCTGATTTGGGAGGGAATTTCATTGAGCCAGATTTGTATTATGGTAATTACTTCGACAAAGCTGATGATGATGATGATGATGATGCATCCAGGAGCCATGCCACTAGCTCCGAGTCAGAGCTGTAAATTGTTGGGATTACTGTTTTTAGTTCTGTGTGTACTCATGATGGTACACATTTGTACATATTGTCTGAATTTCTTTATTGTCAATTACCTTAACAAGACTGTTAATAAATGTGCTACTTGATATTTAAAAAATAAGTCTGTAACTTCATTTTGGAATAAGACAAAAAAAATTAAGATTATACTTCTGAAAATTGTGTAATGACAGCAGTAAAAATAACAGAAATATAATTAAAAATATTACTTTATTAATAAGCATAAGAAAATAAAAGTATACCATAGCATCTATACAGTAAAAAATACTCTTGTTCATACTGATCTAGTTACACAACAAATACCAAACTTGACAGTAGCTTTGAGATGGTCACTGTAACTGAAACTTCAACAAATGAACCTATTTTTGACAAATTTAGGCCAACTGTTACATTGCTTCGTTTCAGAGTACTGTACAGTATTGTGAGGTATGCAAATGATTGTCGAGTTGGGAGAAGGATGCTAAAGTAACCATGACGCAAAAAAGTTACATTGTCAGTGCATAAATAATATGAGGTACATGGTAAAGTAGCCTGGTTAAAACCAGACCCTTGTCCTTCACAGGCTAATGGTAAAGAGGCTACACAGTAGCAACAAGATCTTTTCAGTATGAGAACTATCAGTGCAATGTAACAGTATAAACGTTCAAAAATTTAGAAATGATAAAAATGCACAACAAAAAATACAGTGTAAAGGCAGTATTAAGTATTGGAATTGTATAGACAGTAAAATAAAGTGACAATATGATTCACATTTTTTTGGATTTGAATCTAAAAAAGTAACCTTCAGAGATAGGGTTTAAGTAATAACATTGTTACTACGTTATAATGTGTACAGGAACGGTATCACGCATGTTTTCCAACAAGATGTGTAGCAGGGCCATGAAAGAAACTGAATAACACGTTTAGCAACATTTTTGTTTGTAAGGGTAATTACTGCACAGAAATGAATATAATCTCAATGACGTAAAATATGAAATTACTGTACATGCAAAATTAACCCCTAGTCCAAGCACACATATGATTGTAATGGTACTGTACCATTACAAACACAAGATACATATTAAAGTGGTGCAGCCCTCCACTCTTTGAGCTTTGCACGCATCCACTGACATAAGTCCTCGTAATTTAGCCTGTACAGAATGTTGCGGTTGAAGTCGGGGAATGCAAGGAAGTGTCTTCCTGGTTGGTATTTGAAGACTTCCGTCTTCCTGAATACCTGCAACAAGGTTAAAATGTCATTTGTCATATCAGCTGCATGGTGGGTGCCAACAGGCCGGGATAACTGCAGCTCTCTGTCTGCTGTTTCCATCATGGTTTTTAAAACACCAACAGACCTGCTAACCCTGTCAGCTGTGTCATTTGTCAGATTGGTGCCTTTGTTCCTCAGAAATGATTTTAGGAAGTTATTGAGATGCTCAAGGTGCAGATCCAGTGGAATGTTTTTTCCTTTGCCCCCCCTGCCATTCCAGAATCTGTTCCAAATTACATCATGTGCAACCTGAGGGGACAAAGTGTCATTGACTTGGACTGTTAATAGTAAAGTGCTATAGGCATATTTAGTGTGCCTGTAAGCTTTGAAGATAAGCAGTGCCACCTTATAAAGCCTAATCAAACGCTCCCCATCTCCCTCTTTTACTGCATCCAACATGTCCCATAGCAGAAATCCAAAGAAAAGCCTGGCCTCAGTATGTTGCTTTTTGTGGTCTGTCACACTAAAGGAAGCAGTCTCAGCAGGTGGCACAGATGCCATGACAAGATGGTGAACTTTGTTTTCATGGTTCTCTCTGCTCTTTTTGTTGATGTACACTCTAGTACAACCAGGCTGACGGCAAGGAAGCTTCTCCTTTCCAGTGTGTTGTGGTGCACTTGCTGCTTCACTCACTGCAGCTGACAGCTCAAGTGTATCTGCTGATGTCAGAAACTTGTCAACAACTTCTGCCACAGAGTCATGGAGCCAGGTTCTTTTCTGCTCTTCAGACCCCTGCAGGACATGTTCTGGTACTACATCAGTAGTGGCTGTAAAAGGAAATTATATTTTTAAATGCATTCCTTACGACGGTGTATCAACGACAATGATGTCATACATAAACACAGTTAAACAGATACAAACCTGTGACATCATCCAAATGGAAATATTCCATAGCTGCTGCCAGGAATAGTGCTGTTGTATCAATCTTCACAAAGTGTTTGTAGGCATTGTATGAAGTGTGCGGACCTTTTTTAGCATTGGTGCACCTATAAATTAAAAATCAGTTATGGAAATCCCATCTGTAACATTTTAGCATATTAAAACAATTGCTATGGATAAAAATTCATCACTTTAAAACTGAGAATCAATTTTATTAATTTTCAAAATGGTGACTTCTGTGATTTGTGTAAATTAATTCTAGATTTTAATATCCTTCAACATTTTCCAGCTATGAAATTGCACAAATTTATTATAGTGTTAGATTGTTATTAGTTCCAATAGCTAGTGGTCTAAAACCTTTACCCATACAGCCCCGATGGAAAGCAGCCGAATTCATGGTGGCTTAGCTTTCTTGGACACACGCACACAGTTCATACATCCACACCAAATTCATGGTTGATGAAGATCATCTTAAAGGATAGACTCCTTTAAAAACATGTAAAAACAGAGACAATTTAGCATAACAAATATAAACTGGATTGAATGTGAACAAATTACTTTTATCTTTTTAAGTATTTCACTTTTACCTCAACAGATTCATGTTGGCAAGGACTGTGCTGTGGTCTTTTGCAGATTTTTCATTAAAAAAGATCTGATGATATATCTGTAATGCATATAACAACACATATAAAACATTCAGTAGGACAATTATCAGACACCATCATTTATCTAAAACACAGTGGGTTTCATAAACAGGAATACCCCAGACAGCATTTACATTTGGGCCGGATCCGTTTACAAGTCGCCAGATCCGCATAACAGTCAGATGCGGTTTACACCTCTGAGCCAACTCCTTACCGGGCTCGTTTACAAGTCGCCAGATCCGCATAACAGTCAGAGACGGCGTGGTGTAGTGTGACAGTTCCACCCCGATTCTGGGATCATGAGCCTGCACTGACACCTGCGCTGGGTGTGGTTCTTATCCTGCGCCAGCCTCAGAGGTTTACAAGATTGACATCTGGCTCTGATCTGGTCCCAGACTGCAAGCCAACTGCGCCTTGGCTTTATTTTTTTAAAGCAACAGACGCAGCACTGAGAGAAGTGATCGCATGCTTGTGGTAAGTGTATTTAAATATATTATGAAATAAACCTCAAACGGAACGGAATTATTGGGCTTTATCTTTGTTGTGAGGCTCACTTTACCGCAGTCTCTTGCATGACTTGATTAGCTTTCCCCCGTCGATTCGTTTCATTCTTTTAGCAGTTAGCGATTAGCAATTAGCATTTCATGGTAGGATTGTATACTGTATGGTAAAAGCCTACTCAAACAAAACAAAACACTACTATTACATTTCCCCAGTGCTGGGCAGCGCTAATCCAAAAATTAGTTCCACTATTTCTAAAGCACTTATTGATTTATTTAGGTCCACAATTTCAAAAGCACTTATGCTAGCGGACGCTAATGCTAACACGCCAACCGCCATTTTGAACAGGGCAAATGGTGAAATACTTTTTTTAATCCAACAGATTTGACCATTTGAACCGGTTAAGCTCAGAAAAACCTTGTGCTATAAAGTCACTGACTTTATAGCACAAGGTTTTTCGGAGCTTAATCGGTTCAAATGGTCAAATCTGTTGGATTAAAAAAAGTATTTCACCACTTGCCCTCTTCAAAATGGCGGCCACCATTTTGAGAAATACTTTCCAGCAGATTTGACCATTTGAACCGGTTAAGCTCAGAAAAACCTTGTGCTATAAAGTCAGCTCAGAAATATATTTTTCTCAGCGCAGCCCTACTTCAAAAGCAACATGGATGATAATATCAACTGTGATATTGCCCACATTATACATATAAAAAAAAAACTTAATTCTGAAGGTGTGTCTACTTTTATTTTGCCGTGGCGGTGCGCCACAATCAGTTACATGTATTGGAAATGCTGATATGTGTGATGTATGTGTGTGTGTGGATATAAACATACTATAATAAATGTTAAACAAAATTAACTAAAAACCCATTCTTCTCTCACTATAGTGCTGTTAAACTGAGGAGTTGCAAGTTCAATCTCATTTTGGGCTACAAGTGGACAGGTAAAGTGAAGTTACCTTGACATTTACTTGTACTTAACCAAAAACATTAAATGTACTTTTGTTTGTTTTTTAAAAGATCTCCCACCCTGTCACAACTTTTTCACACGGACTTGTCAGGTAACATCTGTATATTTTTGCATTTACATACTGTATGCACACACATTTTTCAGTATTTTATTAGTTTTCCCCTTTCATTTTTCTGTCAATTTACCAGTTTGTCTTGAAAATAAAGACCAAGAGCTGCTGGATCCAGGTGTACATAAAGAAGAAGTTTCAGTAGCTGTGTTTCCATCCATTTTCATTTCGTATTTTGAGCTACCTCGCAAATATGTAAATACAAATTAATGCAGATCAGAAGTGTTTCCATCTACTGGCTTGAAGCGCTTCTACCAAGCCGCGCACAGCGTCATTACGTCAGCGTCATTACGTCAGACGTCAGCACTGCGCATGTCTACAGTAAACAGGAAGTAGCGGTTGAAAACAGAACCCGGCCACACATCTCGTCAAAATCGAGAGAATATTTCAGGTACGTGTTGCTATCGGGCGAGTTGTATTTATTCTGTCATGCCAACTAGTTTTAGCGATGTTACATGTTGTCCGGAGCGGAAACAGCTGAACGTCACGTGACGTGAATTTTCGCTACGTCAGAAATGAGTCGGAAAATGTGTTTCCATTTGTCGTTTAGCGCAACTCAAATCCCAAAAACCACCTCAAGCGAGCGTATAAACTTTTTAGCGTAATTCAGGAAGTAACCTCGCAATTTGCCGTTTCCATTAAGCTTTTCTGCTGCGCTATTTCAAATTGCGCAGCTAGAAACCTTGATGGAAACACGGCTAGTGAGACCACTCTCTGAACAGGTAAATGTTAATCAGTTTAGATAAAGCCAATCAGTCACAGATGCAGCATGTACTTTGTGTATTTTGAGAATCACAGGTTTACACTATATATCCATCCTAATACACATTGCTGCTTTTATCATTTACTTTGTCATGAAATGAAGACCCTCTTTATCCTGTTTCATTTACTGTGAGGAAACAAACTAACATAAATGTGTGTGTGTGTTCATAATTCTTTTAACCTTCATTATTATTTGAAAATATAAATGAAATATTCTTCTTTTCCAGTAATGCGGGACACAATTTGAAGTGCTGGCCATGTGCTTGATTTGCAGGTTACTTTTAGGTAAGTGAAGTTGATCAGATGTCACAACATGTACTGTACTTGTACCTAACCTAAAGAATAAAGTGCATATATATGTGTGTGTCTGCTTTTTTTTCCCAGTATTTAATTGGTTTGTTCCTTGGACGTTTCTGTCAATTTACCAACTTGTCTTGGAGAAAAAAGACCAAGAGCTGCTGGATCCAGTTGTAGACATATCCCTGAGGCCACTCCCTGAACAGGTAAGTGTTGACTAGATCAGGTAAAGTCAATCAATCATATACAGTATGCTACAAAATGTATTTGTACTTTAAGAGTAAATGTACTTTTGTTTTAAAGGTCTCCCACCTACCTGCTCCAACATTTTCCTCTGGACCTGTTGTCAGGTATAATCTGTAAATTTTAACATTTAAATACTGTATACACACACATTTCAGTACTACATTGTCTTTTTTTTCCCTCGGCTAGTCTGGGAGAAAAATACCTAAAGGATCCAGTTGTACACAAAGAAGTACCTGTGAGGCCAACCCTGTAATGGGTAAGTGCTGACTACTTTAGTTTTTGTTTTCCATTGTTTGGTATGTTCATTGTTATGGAAGATCAAAACTGACATAATTAGAAGTAAAAGCATGTACAGGTAGTCCCCGATTTACGAGCGCTCTGATCTGCGAGGTTCCAGACTTACGAGCTGCACATTTTTGGAAAAAACGAAAAAAATACTGAGTTTTCATGTGTTTTTTCACTTCAGTTAGCTAGTTAAGCATATAAACACACGTTTCCGATCATTTTTATGCACTCAAAAGTAGTTTTTAGATGAAAATAGAGTGTTTTTAGGTGCGCTAGCGAAAACCGTTCCAATTTACGAGCGGATTTCCGGATTTACGAGCGAAATGGCGGCCGTTCCAAATTACGAGATTTCCGGTTTACGAGCGCCTCGTTGTAACGGATCTCGCTCGTAAATCGGGGACTACCTGTATATGAATGGACTGATAAATTAATAAATACACTAAAAATGCACAAATTAAATTACAAAGGAGAAATTTACTTCATGTTATATAATTTAATTGACCTTTTTATTTTCCAGGTTAGTTCCAATAAATTATATATTTCTGCTTATAATTTACATTTTACTGTATTTTTAAAATATATATTTTTGTTTTTCTTGTAGATGCATTTGTGCCTTTTAATGTTTATATTCAATTATTGTTTATATTTTTTTCCCACAAGTTTTTCTTTTTTAAATGGGTCTTACATTTCTATGTCTCCTGTTTTGACTTTACCTTATGCATTTCTGCTTCATGCACAGTAGATCTACACATGGATCCTGCTCCTTCCTGTTTTTTTGACCAATAGAAGTGGAGCTGACCCAAGAAGCTCTGCCCACCTTATTTACATCATGAGGCAGAAATACATAAGATGAAGTAAAAACGGGTGACAGAGAAGTGTAAAAACACATGGAAATAAAAAGACTTTTGGGGGAATAAATATAAAATAAATAAATATTTACAATATAAATATTGGGAGGCACAAATGCACATACAAGTAAAAAGGAACACAAAAATAGTAAATGTAAAGTTTATTGGAACTAAGCATAAAAAATAAATATGAAGGTAAATTAAATTATAAAACATGAGGTAAAGTTCTCCTTTTTTAATTTAATTGATGCATTTCAAGTGTATTTATTGGTCCTTTTATACTGTATACAGTATTTTGGCTTTTACTTCTAATTATGTCAGTTGGGGTTCTCCATTAATTGTTACCTGCATGATTTAAATTTATTTTACAATCTCTGATGTCCATATCCTCTGACCTAGGCCTCACTGAATTCTCTAATACTTGACTAAATGTGTTGAGAGCCTCCAGCTGACTACATGCACACGTAAGTTATGACAATTTCTTATGTTTGTTTGTTTTTGTTTTATTATATTGTTTTTTGGTATTGCCTGGTTATAATCTTGTTTTTCTTTGTGCTTTTCTTAGGCTCCTGTCTGACCTCCAAATGCTAATGTTGCTAGCAATGAGGACCCACAAGGATGTGTGCTGAGTCCCCTTCTATTCACCCTGCTAACACACGACTGCACACCATCGTACAGCTCCAACCACTTCATCAAGTTTGCGGACGACACAACAGTGGTAGGTCTCATCAGCAACAACGATGAGACGGACTACAGGAACGAGGTGAGCCGCCTGGCCTTGTGGTGCGGACACAACAATCTCACTCTCAACGTGGAGAAGACAAAGGAGATTGTCGTGGACTTCAGGAAGAGGGATGCACAACATGCCCCTCTGACCATCAACAGCACCGCAGTGGAGAGAGTAGACAGCACCAAGTTCCTGGGAGTGCACGTCTCAAAGGACCTGTCCTGGAGCAGGAACACTGCAGCACTGGCCAAGAAGGCTCACCAGCGTCTCTACTTTCTCCGCAAGCTGAAAAGGGCTGGAGCTTCAACCCCCATCATGTGCACCTTCTACAGGGGTGCCATAGAAAGTGTCCTGACCAGCTGCATCACTGTGTGGTTTGGTGCATGTACTGCATCCTGCCGCAAGAGCCTCCAGCGCATCATGAGAGCAGCTGAGAAGATCGTGGGCACCTCCTTTGCCTCACTGCAGGATTTACACAGCAACCGCCTCACTCGGAAAGCCCTCTGCATGGCAGGTGATCCCACACACCCACTGCACAGCTGTTTTCCTCCTGAACTGCCAAGATGGCCGCGCTCAGACCAGTAGCAGCTTCATGGGCTTCCAGAACATCCCCAGTTTTTAGTAGTTTTAATAGTGTTTTTGTACCTGACTCTGCGCGTTTTTTGCGGGTGAATTATAGCCGAACTGAGCTGTTGAGAATTGGAGCGGATTTACCACAAGGCACAGCTGAAATCAGCAACGAACTCAAATCAGAACTCGGAAGATTGGATCTGCTTAGATCATCTTTCTGGAAGCAGATGCGCGGAGGAAAGAAGAGAAAGCGATGCTCTCGAGGGAAAAAACGTGGCTGTCGAGCAGGAATCATGACGAGACTACGAGCAGACGCTAAAACCGGTAAACCCCCGATGCCGGCTTTATTTCTGTCTAACGTGCGCTCGCTCGACAACAAGATGGACCTGCTTCGTCTGAGAGTAACAACGTCGGAGGAGATGAGGAGATGTTCGGTGCTTTGTCTCACGGAAACATGGATCAATGAAGACACTCCTGACTCTGTTTACGAGTTGGATAATAAACTATTTTTCAGAACGGACCGGTGCATCGAGACTACGGGGAAAACGCGAGGTGGGGGTGTCTGCATTTACGTTAACAAAGACTGGTGCACGAACTGTGCCGTTATCAGCAGGATCTGCTCAGCTGCTGTGGAGCTTTTAACAATAAGATGTAGGCCACATTACCTCCCCCGCGACTATTCAGCGATAATAATAAGCAATGTTTACATAGCACCCGATGCTAATGCTAAAGTCGCCCAGGAAGAAATTCATGAGTTACTCACCTCGCTGCAGTGTAAATATCCTGAGGGGTTTTTCATTGTTTCCGGGGACTTCAATCACGTGGATTTACGTGCCATCCTTCCAACCTTCAATCAGCACGTTTTCACAGAAACACGAGGAAATAAGACATTAGACCAGGTCTACACGAATGTGAAGGGGGCGTACACGGCGAAGCCACGCCCACCGATCGGGGCTTCCGACCATCGCTCCCTGCTATTGGTCCCTAGACAGCTCCCCCCACTCCGACGTTCGATGCCAGAACAAAGAGTGATCACATCGTGGCGCCAAGATAGTTCCCCCATGCTAAGAGACTGCTTTGAAAACACAAACTGGTCTGTCTTCAAAGAGGCAGCTACGAATGGAAATTCAATTGACCTGGAGCTTTATGCTTCCTCTGTCCTGGGTTACATCAGTACATGTGCTGAAAATGTATCCATAAGAAAGTGTGTTAAATTTTACCCCAATCAAAAACCCTGGCTAAATAAGGATGTCCGCACCCTGCTGGCAGCCAGGGACACTGCATTCAAGTCTAAAGATACTGAGGAGTTGAGAAAGTGCAGGAGAGAACTGGATGATGGCATAAAGAAGGCCAAAGCCGCGTATGCACAGAGGATCGAGGGACAGTTCACCTCACATGATCCAAGGAGCATGTGGCAGGGCATCAAATGCTTAACAGACTACAAGGGCAAAAGCAAACAATGCCCCAGGGACCCATCCCTGCCTGATGCCCTCAATAAGTTTTATGCACGTTTTGATGATCCAAACAGACCAACTAGCACCAGACTCACCTCATCACCAGACGAGGAGCACCTCAAAGTGACCGCAGCAGAAGTGAGAGGCAGTCTCAGAAGGATCAACCCTCATAAAGCTACGGGTCCAGACAACATCCCAGGGAAAGTTCTGAAGGAATGTGCGGACCAGCTCTGTGAGGTGCTGGCTGACATCTTCACCACCTCACTTGCACTGGAGTCAGTTCCCACCTGCCTGAAGACCGCCACCATCATCCCAGTCCCAAAAAGCTCCACAGTGACTGGTCTGAATGACTACAGACCGGTGGCTCTCACCCCGATAGTCGCTAAATGTTTTGAGAAACTGGTCATGTCCCACATCAAGACAGCCGTCAACATCAACGAGGACCCTCATCAATATGCATATCGTGAGAACCGATCAACAGAGGACGCCATCTCCTCCGTGGTCCACACTGCTCTCACCCACCTGGATCAGAAGGACTCATACGTGCGTCTGCTCTTTGTGGACTTCACATCTGCCTTCAACACCATGATCCCCCAAACTCTGATAGACAAACTATCCACACTTGGACTAAGCCCCTCTATTTGTAACTGGGTCTTAGACTTCTTAACAGACAGACCACAGTCCGTGAAGATCCACAACTTCTCCTCCTCCACCATCACCCTCAGCACTGGCTCTCCTCAGGGATGTGTGCTGAGCCCTCTTCTGTTCACTCTGCTCACATATGATTGTATAGCCACACATCCAGGCTGTCATATTGTTAAGTTTGCAGATGATACAGCTGTGGTGGGATGCATCACAGATAATGATGAATCCAGCTACAGACAGGAGGTGGAACATCTGGAGAGCTGGTGCAAAGAGAACAACCTTCACATGAATGTGAAGAAGACGAAGGAGATGATTGTGGACTTCAGAAGGAACAAACACACCCACACCCCACTGTATATAGGTGGATCTGCGGTGGAGGTGGTCTCCAGCTACAAATACCTGGGTGTACACTTGAATGATAACCTCAGCTGGAGCAATAACACCACCAGCCTGATCAAGAAAGGTCATCAGAGACTCTACTTCCTCAGACGGCTGAGACGAGCCGGTCTGAGAAGCCCAGTCCTCACCTCGTTCTACAGGTGTGCAGTGGAGAGCGTCCTGTGCTCCAGTATCAATGTGTGGCATGGAGGCTGCACAGTTGCAGAGAGAAAAGCTCTGCAGAGAGTGGTGAAGGCTGCACAGAAGTCTGTGGGAGTCAGTCTCCCCACCATCACAGACATTTACACCTCCAGATGCAGAAAAAGAGCCACCTGCATCATGAAAGACCTCACTCACCCAGCACACTCACTCTTTGCACCACTCCCCTCGGGACGGAGGTTGAGGAGCATCAAATGTAGAACCACTAGACTGAGAAACAGCTTCTACCCTGAGGCTGTCAGACTCATGAATAAATAAATAATAAGAATAAACACTGCAAAATGTCACATCATACTGATACTGTACTGATCTGTTTCTTGTTGCTGCGTTCATCTGTGACCATCTGCTCATGTTCGTGCTGCTGTTTATAATGATGTTTTTCTACTACATTAGGGCTTAGTGTATTACTAGCTGATGTGATGTCTCTCTTAGTTAATCCTAGATGTTATTATTGTATTTCTCTTGCATTTGTTGTTGGATGTAACTGGGACCCTGTGTACATAATCTCGTTTTCAACACATGTACTACATGCGGTGCAAATGACAATAAATTCTCTCTGACTCTGACTCTGACTCTGACTCTTCAGCCTGCTGCCATCAGGGAGGAGACTGAGGAGTCTCCAGGCTCGAACCAGCAGACTGAGAGACAGCTCTGTTCATCAGGCAGTCAGGATGCTAAACACTCTGCCTGCTCTGCCTCCCCTCCCATTTGAACTGCCTTAACACAAAAAACTTTCTCACACATTACCACACAACACAAAGATTTTAACACTGGACTCTGTGTCATCAAACGGGTTATTCACTAAACTCTCGGTCATGTGCTCATTCAGTTTGCACTACTTCTCATATTTGCACTAATGTTTGTATTACATTACTGCCTATAGTCATACTACTGTTTACATTCACTGTTTACATTAATACTGTTTACATTTATTACTACTGTTTACATTTATTACTACTGTTTACATTTACACTACTTTTATATCTACACTACTGCTGATACATATACAGTATTCTCTGACTAGCCTTATTTAAGGATGCCCAATGTGCCTTATGTGCCTTACTGCATATGCCACTTTGCCTCTATACCAACATCAACTACCTCATACATATACTGTGTACATTAACTCATATGCTGCTTTGCCACTCTTTGCAAATGTCAATGCTAGAACCTTCAGTTTATTTTATAGATACACTTTATATACTTTTTATACTACTATGCAATAACTCAGGACAGTATTACACTTTTATCATTTCATTTTATGCTTATGTCATTAAATGTTTAGTGTTTTAGTGTTGGTGTAACTGTCAGGACAGTGTTACACTTTTACTATTTTATGCTTATGTTTATTAAATGTTTTAGTGTTTTAGTGTTTAAATGGTTACTTTTGCACCGAGGGACTGAGAGAGAAATGCAATTTCAATCCTGTTTATGTCCTGTACATATTGCAGTTCTGACAATAAAGGTTGACTTTGAAACCTCACATCTTCCACAAAGTGCTAAGGTGAATCTCTGCCACAGACAGTCCTGCATTTGGAGATTCATCACAGATGAGTGAGGACGTCGCTTTCCTCTGCTGTGACTGACTCTTAAAATGACTGAAGGACACTGAAACTGTCATACAGAAGCAGATCATGGTATTTATGATGCATACCTCTGGTAATTGTAGTTTCTTTTATTATTAAGGTTGTTATGTTATCATTGTTATCAATTTTAACTTTTTAACATTTTTGAATTTGTTTTGCTCATGAATAAACAGTTTTTAAGCAACAACTTGTGTGGATATTTTGTGTGTGCTCTATTTAGACCTGTTGTACATATCTGTATTGCGGGTTTGAACCAGATCTGGGCCGCGTTTTGAGATTCGACTTACTCTACTGGGCCGGACCTGGGCCAAATCCGCCTAAAAATGAAATGAGGATGCCGCATCTGGGCCGCATCTGGGCCAAATTTGCCTAAAAACTAAACAAGGATTCCGTATCTGGGCCACATTTGGGCCGAATGCAGTAGTTTTGTAGCACTTCTGGCCCACCTCCGGCCCAGATCCAATCCAGATCCGCAATCCACATCTGGGCCAGTTTTGGCCCGTTGGACAAAAAGACACCGGGCCGGATCCATTTTACAAATGCGGGCCAAATGTTTTCATACATTTGGCCCAGATCCGGCCCACATAACTTTTGCTGTATGGTTGGGTCTTCTACATTACCAGATCGTCGCCATCGTTTTCCAGGTTTTCGTCTGGTCATTTTGATACTCCAATACCATATATAAACACAAGTTTCTGGAATATACAGTGTATCTTTTTGTTAAACTCTGTACTACAATGAAACATCAAGTGTCTCCACCTAATCAGCTCTTTTGTAAACATAAATTAATTTCCTAGCAAACGTCAATTTCATATTGTTTCTCTTCCAATTTTATTTAGTTGTACCAGTTTGATTTTGCTCTGGGAGATATGCAGTTTATTTTTATCACTTCCAATGTCCCCAGTTCAGCCTTTATCCTGTGTTAATTCTTTCACCTAATTGTACAAAATTGAGATTCTAACCTGAAAGTCAACTTTCTGTTTACAAAAGAGCAGGGTTAAACTAAAGACCATGGTCGTTTAACAATTACAGCTATAACTTGTGGTTTCAGAAATAACATAGAGCTATGAGTTAAGTACCACAATTTCAAAATCTTAAGTCAAACTACAAAATAACATTGTATTTTAAAGAATCAAAAAATTTATCTTTGATTATCAAATTTATTGCTTTAATATAAATTTAAGCTCTTAACTCATTTAATATCATGATGTAAAATTGACACTTAAATGTTCCATTAATCAACTATATAGCAGAAGGAAAAATAATAATTATCAAGAACAAATACAGCTAGTCTTAGGTGCTTAAATTTAATTCATCACGAGCTTCAATCATTACAAATAAGTGTGTTTTGAGCCAAACAATTTCTGCTGTTCTTGGAGACGCATTTTTCTCATGACCTTTCGGAGGATTCTGAAGACGTTCAGATTTGTAACCTTATATTTATAAATAGCCAGATGTAATTATAAAGAAGATAACATACATGTATTTGATAGAAATATATCAGAGAGTCAGAGAGAGTCTTTATTGTCATTTTCACCGCATGTGGTACATGTGATGAAAACGAGATTATGTACACAGGGTCCCAGTTACATCCAACAACAAATGCAAGAGAAAAACAGTAATAACATCTAGGATTAACTAAGAAAAACATCAACTAGTAATACACTAAGCCCTAATGTAGTAGAAAAACATCATTATAAACAGCAGCACGAACATGAGTCTGTATGAGCAGATGGTCACAGATGAACACAGCAACAAGAAAACAGATCAGCATCAGCATGATGTGATATTTTGCAGTGATTATTCTTATTATTTATTTATTCATGAGTCTAACAGCCTCAGGGTAGAAGCTGTTCCTCAGTCTAGTGGTTCTACATTTGATGCTCCTCAACCTCCGTCCTGAGGGGAGTGGGGCAAAGAGTGAGTGTGCTGGGTGAGTGAGGTCTTTCATGATGCAGGTGGCTCTTTTCCTGCATCTGGAGGTGTAAATGTCTGTGATGGTGGGGAGACTGACTCCAACAGACTTCTGTGCAGCCTTCACCACTCTCTGTAGAGCTTTCCTCTCTGCAACTGTGCAGCCTCCATGCCACACATTGATGCTGGAGCACAGGATGCTCTCCACTGCACACCTGTAGAAGGAGGTGAGGACTGGGCTGCTCAGACCAGCTCGTCTCAGCCGTCTGAGGAAGTAGAGTCTCTGATGACCTTTCTTGATCAGGCTGGTGGTGTTGTTGCTCCAGCTGAGGTTATCATTCAAGTGTACACCCAAGTATTTGTAGCTGGAGACCACTTCCACTGCAGATCCACTTATGTTCAGTGGGGTGTGGGTGTGTTGTTCCTTCTGAAGTCCACAATCATCTCCTTTGTCTTCTTCACATTCATGTGAAGGTTATTCTCTTTGCACCAGCTCTCCAGGTGTTCCACCTCCTGTCTGTAGCTGGACTCATCATTGTTTGTGATGCATCCCACCACCGCTGTATCATCTGCAAACTTAACAATATGACAGCCTGGATGTGTGGCTGTACAATCATATGTGAGCAGAGTGAACAGAAGAGGGCTCAGCACACATCCTTGAGGAGAGCCAGTGCTGAGGGTTATGGTGGAGGAGGAGAAGTTGTGGATCTTCACGGACTGTGGTCTGTTTGTTAAGAAGTCTAAGACCCAGTTACAAACGGAGGGGCTTAGTCCAAGTGTGGATAGTTTGTCTATCAGAGTTTGGGGGATCATGGTGTTGAAGGCAGATGTGAAGTCCACAAAGAGCATGCACACGTATGAGTCCTTCTGATCCAGATGGGTGAGAGTAGTGTGGACCACAGAGGAGATGGCATCCTCTTGTAATGGGCATGACCGTGTCCACTTTGATACACCTGTGTATTTTTGAACTGTTCCAGAGATGACCTTTACTGACCTCTCGGTAAAGTGAGACATTTACTACAAATTATTCCATTAGTTGAAATCTGAGAACATAGTCACCAAAAGAGACTATTGGCTTCTTTAATTTTATTCTAATGTAATCAAAAGAATAACATTTTGTCATTTTCATGATGCGTGCTTTTAAGCTGTGTTATTCTGTAAGAGTTAAACTGTGTTCACTGCTGTGTTAAAGTTGAAGTCTCGGGTCACAGAGACCCGGTGTAAAGTAAATCATACATTCTCAGGTATTAAACTCATACTTATGTGTTAAACTTTTCACCTTATGTTCAGAATCATGCACTCCAAATGTCCCTGTGCATAAACTGTGATCTGCTGACTCTGTACATTTTGTGACCATCTGTGTGAAACCAACCATCTGTTCCTTATTTCTAACGTCATGTTCCTCATTTTATCTGCTGAACAAACTGTGACCTGCTCGTGTTAGTCTAAAAAAAACACTGTTGCATTATAAGAAGTGCTGAATGCCCACTTTCCATTTGCTGAGTGCTCATGTTCCATGTGTTATCAGAAGTTTCCACCTTGTGATAGACAAACACCTCCCGTTCCACCCATTGTACCACCCTCAACCCCTCCCCAAAACTAGCTCCGCCTGTACGAGGGTTCTTAATCCATGCTGTGTTACTGTCTGAGCAGAGCAGACCCAGACAGCCTCAGTGCCTGTATCATTCTGTTCTCAATCTTGCAAGATTCATTAAATCTTTTAAACTTGAACTTCATTTGAACAGCCTTGCCTCGTTATTCAGAAGTTTATTTCACAATTTGGCGTCACGAACAGGATATTGCGTTTGACTGACCGCCGCTGGAGACGACCGGACGGGGACCCCGGGACCGTGGGTCCTAGACCTGCTCCTCTTTCCTCGAGTAGACTTCAGAGACGAGAGGACGTTTCGGTCCTCAACAGCGGAAGAGCCAGCATCGACAATATTCCACGAACCAACAGGAAGGCTGAGAGGTAAAGTAAAAATCTCTTTTCAAGTTTGAAAGATTTAAGCCGGGGTAAAACTGATACGAGACGCGTTCAAGGACCGTAGGAAATTTGAGCGTCAGGGACGCAGGGAACGTAAAGCGTTGTGAGCGTTTATTTTTTAAGCGCAAGAACACGTTAAAATTGTGAGCACTCGATAAGTGCAAGAGCAATTTACGCGTTAAACTCTTAACGCAGGAAGGTCCGCCCGAAAACCAAGCACGTAGGCAATTCAAATGTAGAAATACGTTAAAAAATTGTCGCCAATCGTGCCGCACGTAGGTTGTTATATGAGGTAGAAATACCTTAAAGACTGCCGCAAATCGTGCCACAGCAGAAGTAAATTTGGGGAGCGCTCAATAAAAAGGAAAAAATAAAAAGCGAAAAATAACAAATAAAAAATAGATAAACCTGTGTAGTTACACTCATTTTGAAATAAAATAAAATAATTAGGCGAATAAGCTGGTTACAAAACAGATAAATAAATTCATTCAAAATAAGTAGGTATACAACATGGTTTTAAACATCCTGGTTCTAAACAATAAACTCATTCAAAAATAAAATAGGCAAATAACCTGTTTTTAAAAACAGGTAAAATTAACAAAAATATTAAATAAATACGGATAACAAATAGAATTAAATAGATATAGTAAAAAAGTAAATAAAATAGACATTTAAATCAAAAAAAAACAAAATGGGAACAAAAAATAGCAAAAGCGAAGCTTATATACCATGCGGTCCTGAGGTTGACCGGATGCGAAGACTTCACGGTGATCTGTGTCTAAGCTTTGTGCCACAGTGGCACTGTAAATTCAATTTTCCAAGAAATGGATCGTTTGATCCACAGGAAATACAAAAATTAGAAGAACAATTGTTAGAACAAAAACGTAAAATCTGCAGCAAGAAAAAGATTCCACAAGGTGAATTGTTAACAGTGACCAATCATGAACAAGCTTTTAAGCTTTGGAAAAATGAATCCAAATTACAAAGTCAAAGAGTAATATCAAAAAGCCTTCAGATGACCCAGAAGATTAAGAAAACAAACCAGATGGCTCCAAAAGAGACAAAACATTTAGAAAAGAAAAATAAGAAAGGGACAGAAACACAAACTAACCCACTCAATGTTTCTCTCTCTCCTTCTGCTCCACTTGCGGCTGGAACTTCTGGTTTCCCACCTCCCACCGTGCCGCTGTATCCTTCACTGGCACGTCTGAGTTCACCCCAACCACCACCGTACCCTGAGCTACAGAGAACTGGACAACTTTCAGACTGGCTTCTGAACATGGACATGGACGATGACTTCCAAAGCTCCAAGAAAAAGGAGAAACCAGGAACGTCAACTGAATCAGGTACTCACAACACACCTGACTCTCCATCCTCACCCTCTGATTTGACTAACATTTCAACATCAGACTTTGAACAAGAGGAAACAGATTCTGACGGACCAGTCGCGCATAACACAAGAAGTCAAACTGAAATAAATCAGCTTAAGGAAAAAGCAGCTCAAATTGAAGAGGAAATTGAAAAAATTCAACGAAAAACTACAGACAAAAAGAAAGACAAAACCACCACCGTCATCACTGCACCCATGATTGAGGTGGGGGGGGCTGAGCAGCCACAGTTGGTTTATAGACCTTGGCCACATACCGTGCTGATTGACATGGCCAAGCAGCACCTGCCTCATAGAGCCCAGGGTGGAGAAGCGATAGCTCTGGCATTGCTCACGTTAGTCAGAGTGATAAGACCAACTCTCCATGAGATAAAGGTCATTTTATCAGCAATATATGGCCTTGGGTTTGTCTCTCAACTTGATCCTGAACTTTTTGAAAAGGAAAACGGTTTTCAACTCGTCAGATTTTGCTCCACCTAGACCACAGCCATGTTACAACTGTGGGAGCCTGGAACACTGGGTCCGCCATTGTCCACACCGACAAGGACCAAGGGGCCGAAACCAAGGTCGCAACAGGTATGGCAACCGAGGCAGAGGTCAGTTCAGGCCCTATCCAAACCAAGGGCCCAACGGCAACCAAGACTTCAACTCCAGACAAAACCAACATCAAGGCCCGCCCCAAGGCAGAAACGAAGCTGGACTCAGGGGTGGACAAAGCCAGAGGGGTTACTCAACTTGACTAGCCGAAGATGGTGGGAGCCAGGGATTTCAGACCGCAAGTGCCAGCACACACACACCTGTTTCTGAAACAAATGACACACACACACACACATACACAGGAGAAGTTATTCCTACTTACTTCAAATACACTCAAGCTGCTTATCTGAAACTACCAATGATAACCGCAGTGGTTGAAAACATTTCATTACAATTTCTTGTAGATTCAGGAGCAACACAGTCATTGATCATGCGTAAATGTCTTCCTAATGCTCCACTTTCTAACAAAATTGTCCATTCCACAGGTGCATCTGGCCAGACAGTTCCGGAAGCGGTCACAAGTCCGCTTAAGATCATCGATCCTTTTAATCATGAAACACATGAACATCAGTTTTTGCTTTCTGACTCTTGCCCAATAAATTTATTAGCAAGAGATTTGATTCTAAAATTTAGATTGGCAATAAATTGTGCACCTGATGGTTTGACTGTGTCTAAACAATTAGAGTCTGATGCTCTGGTCTCTCTCACACCTGAATTATTGTTCATTTTTCAGTGGTTGTTAATTGATCCACATCAGAGACACACTCTGCTCTCAATGGCCAGAGAAAGGCTGCCACCTAGTGTCTGTTTCATGACTGAACCACATCTACACTGCACTGCTCATGTCGTTTCAGATCCAGCTGACCCAGTAGGGGACTCATTTCTGCAAACACAGACAACACAACTTGTCACCACATCTATCTGTTGGACACAAGACTCATGTTTTGTGCTGATAGATTTGAACAACAAAACAACACCTCAGACAAGTTACTTCACAGTACCTGACTCATTTCCTCACATCTCACTAGCAAAGCCACCTGACTCCCAATGGCGATCTCTAGGTCCTCTAGCACTTAGAGCACACACCACACATGACTGGGAACCACGTGATGATTGTTCCTTCTCACCGTCTCTCAACATGTTTAGGCAAGATTTTTGCCTCATGCTGACAGCACGGCCAACAAAGGAAGTGATTGATAACAATGCATGACTAGTTACGTCCATGATGTCTCTGGACGACCCTGAATTGGCAGACGTCCCCGCCCATCTCTGGGCCACAACTAAATATGATGTCGGGTTAATTAAGGGCCAAAAACCAATTGAAATAACACCAAAGTCTTCTTATAGACCTAAAATAGCCCAATACCCACTGAAGCCTGAAGCAGAAAAAGGTATCACTCCAGTTTTCCGCTCCTTGCTAGAAGCAGGCGTGATCATCGCCTGCCCTGAGTCACCAGTGAGAACCCCGATTTTTCCAGTCAAAAAGATCAGACCTACTCCTCCAGATGAATGGAGATTTGTTCAAGACTTAAGAGCAGTTAATGCCTCTGTCCAAGCAAGAGCACCTATTGTACCTAACCCTTATGTCATCCTTTCTCAGATCCCTGCAGGCTCCACATATTTCAGTGTGATAGACTTAGCAAATGCGTTTTTTAGCGTTCCAGTTCATCCCAACAGCCAGTTCTGGTTTGCTTTCCAATTCCTGGGTAAGGCTTACACTTTTACGAGGCTCCCGCAAGGTTTCTGTGAATCTCCCACTATTTTTCATCAAGCACTGAATGATAGTTTGATGAGTTTCTCTCTGCCTCATGATTGTGCTTTGTTACAGTACGTGGATGATTTGCTGCTGGCTGCACCATCTGAACAGTCTTGTAAAGAGAACACGATCAGACTGCTGACATTTCTGGCAGAACAAGGTCACAAAGCATCATTGTCAAAATTGCAGTTTGTACAAACCACTGTCACTTTTCTTGGACACAGGATCTCCAGAGAAGGAAGAAAAATTGCTGACTCGCGTGTTGAGGCGATTGTGAAACTGCCATTACCGGTAACAAAAAAACAACTCATGTCTTTTTTAGGTCTTTGCGGTTACTGTAGGCATTTCATCCCAAACTACGCTGAGATTGAGGCTCCTTTAAGAAAGGTATGTCATGACAAACACTTACAAATGAGCTCACATGTCACGTGGACAACTGAGGCACTGCAGGCCTTTGAAACACTCAAGCAACAGTTGCAAAAGGCTCCCACTCTTGGTATTCCAGATCCTACACGCCCGTTCACACAGGCTGTGGATGAGAGGAAGGGCCACATGACGTCAGTGTTGTTGCAAAAGCATGGGGACAGATTGAAACCAGTCGCCTACTTTTCAGCTAAATTAGATCCAGTCGCTGCTGGTTTGCCTCTCTGCTTGCGCGCTGTAGCCGCAGCAGAAAAAGCTGCACTGGCGAGTAGAGACATTGTGGGGTATTCTGATCTGACTCTCCTTGTCCCCCACGCAGTTACTCAAATTCTTAATGAGCAAAAAACTGCTCATCTTTCAACCGCACGTTGGTTACGTTATCACACCACACTGTTAGACATGCCCAACATCACCATCCAACGATGTAATGTCTTGAATCCTGCGACTCTTTTGCCAAACGAGGATGATGGTGAACCACATGACTGTATGGCGGAACTTGAAGTCATATGCACACCACGACCTGACTTGGAACAGAATCCTTTGACTGACCCTGATTGGGAACTTTTTGTTGATGGATCTTCTTCCCGTGACCCTGACACTGGTCAGATTCGCAGTGGATATGCTGTTGTCACCCTCACACACACAGTTGAATCATCTTCTTTACCATCGTGCTCAGCACAAGCCTGCGAGCTGGTGGCTCTCACTCGTGCATGCACACTTTCTGAAGGTAAAACTGTTAACATTTACACAGACAGCAGGTATGCTTTTGGAGTTGTTCATGACTTTGGAGCTTTGTGGAGACACAGAAACTTCCTCAAGTCTGATGGCCAACCAATCCTTCATCACAAACTTGTGGACGAACTTCTTACTGCAATCACTCTCCCTCTCAGAATTGCAGTCATCAAATGTGCAGCACACACATCAAACACTGATCCTGTCTCCATAGGTAACTCACTCGCTGACACAGCAGCTAAACAAGCGTCAATGTTGCCCAACCCAACTAATATGCTTTTGTCTTTGCCTTTAAACAAAGATGATGATGTTTCATTCTCTGTTTCAGACATGCAAAAGTTTGCACCAGCCAGTGAAAAGGCAAACTGGAAGAAACACGGATGCATTTTTCAAAATGATGTGTGGGTAGGTCCAAATGGTAATCCATGCCTTCCACAACACTTTTTCCCTTCTTTTGCAACATTGACACATGGATTGGACCACGTGTCAAAAGGAGGGATGTTGAGACAAATCAATGAAAATTGGTTTACGATTAACTTTCATCAGACAGCCAAACAACACTGTGAGGCATGTTTAATCTGTGCCACACATAATGTTGCTAAAGCCATTAAACCCACAGGTTCTGGAGCTCACAAAACAATCACAGCACCATTCCAACACATCATGATTGATTTCATTGAACTAACACCAACTCAAAACAAAAGATACTGTCTAGTCATAGTAGACATGTATTCCAAATGGGTAGAAGCCTTCCCGACAAAGCATGCCACAGCTAAAACAGTAGCTAAACTTCTGTTACAAGAAGTCATTCCCAGGTGGGGAATCCCACAAAAAATCTCAAGCGATAATGGCCCCCATTTCGCAAATCAAATCCTTGATGACATATCACGAGCACTGAACTTTGACCTGACCAAACACTGTGCCTATCATCCACAAAGTGGAGGGGCGGTCGAAAGAGAGAATGGAACATTAAAAAACAAACTGTCTAAGATCTGTGAAGAAACAAAACTTAACTGGGTGTCTTGTCTGCCAATTGCACTAACATATTTGCGCATGCGAAGACGAGCTAAGCATAACCTCAGCCCATTTGAAATTCTTTTTGCAGCTCCACCCAACATGGGTGTGGGACCAATTTCAACTAGTGATCTAAAACATTGTGATCACGACATGCTGACGTATTGCATTAATCTGACTAATCACCTTAAATCTATCAGAGAGCAAGTCCAGGGAGGGCTACCCAGCCCAACTCAGGTAAAGTTACACAACATAACTCCTGGAGACTTTGTTATGGTTAAATCTTTCAGGAGGAAACACTGGAACTCGCCCAGGTGGACCGGACCCTACCAGGTGTTGCTCGTGACCCACACGGCCGTGAAAGTCGCGGAGAGGGCTACTTGGATCCACGCCGCCCACTGCAAGCTGTTCCGAGGTACCAGGTCACCAACAGAGGGCCCACTGGCAGGAGAACGAGTTTAACCAGCCCAGAGGAAAAGAGCGCCAGAGCTTTAGAAGCTGGGTGCCAACAGGGGTGCAGCAAGTATCGGAATCTGCACGATTTGATACCACCGAGGGATCTACGCGCTCAGGAGACACTGCTTTAGAAGAACTCCTGACAACGACAGAAAAGATAAGACGATGCTCGATACACGCATCCCACGCACAATTTTAAAACAACCTGTTTCGCCTAGAACATGCACTGGGATGAAAGAGTTGCTTTGCTATACTCTAGTCATTGTGGGACTGACACTGATAGGTCTCATGACATGGTACCTGCATCCTGAAAATGTGAGCCAACTCAATCCAGCTAAGAGAGAGCTCAAACAGAGTCCTGGTCGAAGGGACTACAACGGTAACCCCGTCTTCATAGTTCCATATGTCAACGGCACAACTTCAACAATAACTTTACCTGTTTGCAAATTGTTTGACTGCTCAGATGAAAGAATCAGAAAAGCCGAGTTTTACATGTGTCTCTGTGGAACTTATGATCCTACCATTTGTACGTCCTGCCCAACATGGGAAAAGGTTTTTTTGTACACAGGTTCTTGGGGTAGTCCACAAACAGTGAAAGGCCAACCACTTTATTGGTGGGCTGAAAGGTTTAAACTAGTAAAAGGCGGAAATGGCGGATCAACTAATCTCCTATTATCCATACAATCCGTGAC